>JAPYZO010000772.1:0-31806 GCA_030522905.1 Torymus flavipes | reverse complement strand
TATATGATAAAATCTTGGGAGCAAAGATATTTTGATATAAAAGATTTATAATAGGTAGGTATACTTATATAATTGTGGTCCCTGAGGTTTTTAAAATCTTTTTTATTACAGAATTGCTCCAAATTCAAAAACGGACTTTTATTGATTAAAATAAAATTAAAGTATTAAGAAATCCGTGCAAAATATTTTAAGAGAAGAAGCTAGCTATACGGTTATAATTAATATACCTATTTACTTTTTCAAACATTACCGAGAATTCCAACGCACACGTAATAAATCTAAAAGAATTTATAGCTCTATGCGTATACTTGTAATCGCGAACTATACTTTGTTTGCACACCTGTCGGCTCGGGATTAAAAAATTCAAAAATAATAAAAAACGCTCAACATACAAAACCGCTCGACTTGTAAAAAAACGAAATTTATACCTCCATACTTTCTACTACCAACGCACCGTTTATATAAAAAAAAACTGCTATCACGTAGAATAAACACAAACTTCAGCCTTATATATACTTATTAATACTCTCACCTCTTTCGCTCTCATCTTCGCAACCTGTCCCAATTTAAATATAAAAACCATCTCACGGCGAAAGCATCGGGATCCCCCGCGGGCGACCTCGACCTCTACTCTCGCATCATCGTCCGAAAAAAAAAGATACCGGAACGAAAAATCTCCCACGTTGTCTCTCCCGTTCCTCTCGAGTCTCGCGTGCTCGAACACCTACAAATATTACATGTATATACAAATAAATACGCACACTTGCTAGTAAAATACATCCATTATACACGCGTATCTTACCTCGACAGCGCGGACATAATTCGTTGAACGAAGAGGCGCTTATATATCTGCGGCTCGCGTGAGTGCGACGAGGACGGACGCACCGCGGCTACCACGCCGCCGCACATCAAAATATAAGTATAGCGAAAGAGAGGGAGAGCGAGAAGGACGGAGCTAATCGTTCTCGCGCTCGCGCGCGCCGCCGCGGTGCTTTTTCCTCTGCTTGCGCTCTCCTCTCTGCCTCTCGCCATCAGTTCACTGCTCGTCGCTCGCGCAAGTGAGTGTGTGCTGTGCATGCGCGTGGAGAAAAAGTGTTATAGAGTGAGGAGAGAGAGAGGACGGGTATATATGCGGCTGCCTGCTACTCTCGCGTGAGCGGAGTTTTATATTTAAAAAACGCGACGTTTCGCGCAGTGTGTCGTGCGTGTGTGTAGAAGTGCAGAGGCCTCTGCGTGAAACGAGCGAGAGGAGGTATATAGAGGAATTCTCGGCAGAGAGGCGCAGAGTCAGACACACATAGTACTACACACACATGCAGACTGCACAGTGTGCGTGCACTTAGTCAGAGGGGGGACACACCCGCACGGCAGTGTGTGTTGTATCGTACGGAGTACAGTACAGTATACACACAGCGTTGTTAAGTGAGAGATTTGATCCTGTGCTGGGTGCTACTGCAAGTAGGTGCAGCGGTCAGATATAGAGAGAAAAAGGATCTCGCGCCGCGATAATATGTCGCCCGAGAGGTAGTGCGAGAGGGAGAGAGTGCATGCACATCGTACACTGCAGCAGGGATATATATACCGAGAGAAAGCCGTCGGCGCCTGTTTTCTTTTTCCTGATTTTGCCGTAAGTGTACAGGATACAAGTACATGCAGTGCAAAAGTGTCCCTACCTACGGTACCTATCATTATATAGAAGAAAGACCGAGAGGAATGTCGTGGATGACAGTCGCCGGGGCTCCAGGTCTTCGGAACGCCACAGCAGAAGCAGCGTTGCCGGGGAGGTGCGTATATGACATGCCGTATTTTTAGAGAGAGCTCGGAGCGCGCGAGCGTAATCGTTGTCTCTCTGCCTGTGATGTGGTATAGTGTGTATTATGTGAGGGTGCAAGGTGGGTGTGAAGGAAGAAAGAGAGCAACTCTTATGATCGATTTTTCCCGACCCTTCAGCTATTCTGCAGGCCTGTAAAGCTACTGTCGAAGGAGCTGAAATTGCTTCGACAGATGATAGAGTGAGGTGTTGGAGCAGGAAGGAAGTGGTTGTCGGAGAACAGCTGATTTGGGTTTGGCTAGGGTTCTAGGAGGTTCTCTGTGAGTGCTGTGCTGTGCAAGCAGTCAGTGGGTGCTGTCGACGAATGTGGATGTGATAAGGAGCAAAGGCGTTAATTGGTAGAGAGAGAGAGAGAAAGAGTGAGAGTGAGTAAGGTTGTCTATGATAGATAGTGGCTGATTTATAGAGGCAGTTGGTTGGTGTGTTGTTATTTTGATCTGATGCAATCGGAAGTCTGTATCTTGGGTTGATTTTTTAATAGAAGGTTCATTAGTATGTACTTTTTAAAACGATACATAAGTTTCTTTGTTGTTATGGTGAGATAGATATTGATTTTTTTAATTCTTATCAATATTATAATATTTAGTGTTTCATATATTAATATGTAAAGAGTTATAAAAATTATATTAATATAAAGTAAAATATTATTTCAATTGTCAATCAGAAGCAAGTAATCCTTTGATAAAAGTAAATTAACATTTCAAGTCTTTATAAGAAATTAGATTTACAGGTGATATTACATATATTTCAGATAAGCAAGGCATGCATCAATAAATTATTGTAGCTTCTGGACAGTTTTGTGAGGAATATAGATAATCCATTCACTGTAATTATGTAAAGATCTAATAATATGAGTCATCCTCCATATGAAATAAAAAGATACTTCGAGCTCTGACTTATCATTATTTTTTTTCTCTATAGCTATAGTTTCTAAACTGGTCTTCTTATCAAGTGCTTTCATTGACGTATGCGTCAAAGCTATTAGCATGACTCACTTGAGACAATCTTAGTCTGTGTTTTCTTTACTGTAGCAGTGACAGGGATTTAACTGTGCCCCTCATTTAGCATAACTATTAGTGTTTATTGACGCTGTAATGTGTGGCTAAAAATAAATAAATTATAAATTGCTCTTAAATTCTGCTTCAATCAGGATAAGAGATAAAAATATTATTTTGTCTTTAGTGAAATTTTTTATTATGGTATAAAATAAGGAATCAAGTGATTGTGCTAGCTATTCAATACTGTTGTAACTGTTGCTAGATAAGATATAAGATTGTGTGTTTGATAAAATAATATAGAATGATTCAGTTTAAATGTAGCTAATCAATAAGATCATTCATTTGTAACAATTATTATTCATCCAGTTTTTATATAGAAAAGAAATATTATAAAAGCTAATTGGGTGATAGATATAAATATATTATTGGTATTATTAAAACCTTAAATTATTTCTTTAAAAAAAAAAAAAGAACAATATTTTTAAATGAAACATTCAAGTGCAACTAATACCTACGATCATCAGTGTTTTTAAAAATAAATTAATAACTATTATTCATTTTTTATAGGATAGTGATAATATTAGGAAATACATATTAACTTTAATTTCTTACTTTGCTACTTTTAAAATCCTGCATTAAAGTATTAATTGATCATTTCATAACAATAAAATAATAATGGGAATCAGTCTTTTAAATTTTCTATATATTTTGTAGGTTTTTAAAAACATATATCAAATGTTAAGCAAAAAGAAAATCACTTTCCACCAAGGAAGGTATGGCTAGCTTGACAGTTGCAGCGTCAACCAAGAATAGCTCCCGAAGTGCATCCCCTAGCAGAGCTAACATTTCAAGCTCGCATAGTCAGCAGCAACAGGTCACAGCTACCACTGATCACACACCCAAGTCGCGGAATGCTTCTGCAGCGTAAGTTATTTTTTTTATCATGATTACTTTTATCATCCTAAGCGCCTCATCAGGCTTTGAGTACTGGCAAACTCACATTGTGAAATGCTGCTACGCAGAAAAACTTGATGAACGACTTATTCTTTATGTACATTAGAGTATCTGAATTAAAGTTAATTTGAACTCCATGATGCCATGAGAAAAAAAATATAAAGTTACTCGTTGGATTTATGGAACACTTCAATAAAACTGTGACAAGTTAAGAAATAATAAAAAAAAAATTCTGAGAAAGAAGTTTATTGAATGGAAACAGCAAATTTCAGTGAGAAACCTAACATTAGAGACATTGTAACTATATTAACTGTTTTAGTACACTTATTTTTTATTTATTTTTTTTTTTTTGTGTCATAGTTTAAATGCCACTAATTTTTCATGATAACATTTGAGAATTTAATTACCTAGTTCTACTGAATTAAAGTAAATTAGAGTTAATTTAAACCAATTTTAATGTTCATTTAATTAGAATAAATTAGGGTGAATTTAATCTTTTCAATACAAATCACATTCTCATAATAGTCATTCCCCTACTAATTATTTACATTTATTTCTCAAAATATTCCTGTCACAAATACTTCAATATTTATTTTTTCATTAAAAAAAGATGCTACGTTTGGTGGAATGCATAATAATTTAAATTCACCAATTACACCATATCGAAGCACCGCGACGTTAACTCGATGAGCCCCATTGATCAATTATGATCAATTGTAAAATATATGTTATGTACGTGGTTTACCGTTGATCGATACATTAATTTTTCCATTGGAAATAATTAAAGAACAATAGTCGCCCAGACTGACAATGTTCACAGGATGGCTACGTGACGGGAAAAAAAAGAGCCGATAAATTAAACTCGCCAGCGGAAAACTTTCTCAAAGTGTGCGCTTGTTTAATTTCGCGTATTATAGGTTCTATATACTTTGATCATTGAGAGTATTAATAGAAAAGTTTTTTTTTTCAATTCCCATCACATTACGGAAAATTATAGATTAAGATAATGGCACGCTGTAAATATTGATGAACTTATATTGAAAGGAATTCCAGGGGTTTTAACGATGATTCATTATATAGATATATGTTTTATTATGACTCAGATTATTTGTATTCTGATTTTCTTTTATCGACGTCTATATTTATTTCCGCTCTACTATAAACAAAGATGTGTTCTTTTAGAAATCTAAGAACTATACATCATCCTAAGCGTGTTCTATACAACTCATTTCCGTTAACTAATCTGATTCTGATACTCATTCTATACATATACCAATAAAAATAATTCGTAGATCAAATCCTACTTGGCGATTAAAAATTTATTCGCATTCAATAAAATTCTAAATGAACTAAAATATCGGTACCATAAAAAAAAAATTAATCAAACCAATTTCATATACGAATTTTTCGACCAATCGTCCGGCGCGGCGCCAAACAATAATCTACAGCCGTTCTGGGGACTATTGATATGCATATATTGTAAAACACATGATACAAAACGTGAGGGATATCTCTTGGTACAAAAACGCACATTTGTATGATGCTAGCCGTTGATCTTTCAACGCACCGAAACAAAAACCCGCATTGAACTTTTCTCGTTAACATAAATTGTATGCTTCAAGATCTACGTTTCTGAATGAAGTGTCATAAACTACGTTTTATAATGTTCTTCATTGTTACCTATATAGCTACTCGCAATTTTCCTTGACAATTCTTTTTTGACACTTCCCAATATCTCCCGACAACAGTCCATTCATCTTTTTTGTCATTCTTTCGCGAAAAAAAAGACTTTCCGGAAGCTTATTATCTCCATCCTCGGCGTCTCTCATTTCAAGATAACATTAACCGCGCGACACAATCGCCCACCTCTCTAAATACTTAAACTCTCCGCAGCCCCTGCAAAAATAATCTCCCGCTCCGAAAACCTTGCCGCTGAATCGTTAATCCTCGCTGGCAAAAATCTTCCGCTCCGTCTATCTCCGACTTCACCTTCACCGTTACTCGCACTTACACCCACTTGTACACCTCGCGCACAACAAAGCCGATGTACCGGCGCCCAAGTGCATAATACCTAATCCTCACCGATTCTCTCACTCTACAGCCAGCAGCAGCAGCAGCAGGGCGACGGTAGCACGGGTAGCGGCGGCAGCAGCGGAGGCGGCCACCACCACCATCAGCAGCAGCAGCAGCAGCAGCAACAGCCGCAGCAGCAGCACCATCATCACCGCCACCATCATCATCACCATCACCACGCAATGAAGAGTAGCAGTAGGCAACGGTCGCCTGGCGGGCCTATCGCCAGGAGTACAGTGCCGACGGTGGCTGTAGGCTCGGACGAGGATGGGGGAACGACGGCGACGGGTGGTCCGAGTACGGGGACGACGACGCAAGCGGCCGCGGTGGCCGCAGCGAACGTGTCGTTTGTCGTCGACCCCGAGGAGTTCGCCACGAGCATACACCCTCCTACGGACGACGAAGCCGTGAGTTTCCCGTCGCCGTTGCTGGTATTCGCGGTAATGTCTGAGGAGTTTTAGATATTTTGTTTGTGTTCGAGCTTACCGAGTTCTGTGTGTGCTTATTGGCGGTGTTGTGCATATCTCTGTGGAGGAGGGGAACTTTTGACACACGCTTCTGTGGAGTTTGAAACCTGTTGAAAGAAGCTTTACTAAACGTGACGATTCATTCGTTTTTTTCATGTGCAGTGTAATTATTTGGCTATAACAATAACTATGAGATGCGAGATGAAAAAAGTGGTTTTTGAAATTCGGTTAAATTAAACTGTGGAACGTACTCAAATTCTGTTGGAATTACCAAACTATGTTTGTGAATTCGAATATGTTTCTATTATAAAGATCCATTAGATCTTATTAAATGGAAGAGTTAAAATTTATTATATATGTATATTCCCTCGTGCAAGGAAAGGGCTTTTACGTGTGCTAGAAGCTAACGAAATTTTCTTAATTGCTCTTCGACGCAATATAACGTGGCGACGGAAGAAGGACGCGTTTTGTTTGATCGTGGCGCACGATATACACGAAGCCGGTAAACACATCATATTTTAATTTGATTATCGATCCTTTGACGTACCATTATATCCGCGAATTTGCCCTTAATTAACTTTAGCGACTCGCCGCTCGGTGTTGCTTTCGTTTGTGAGTTAATATCGCCTCGCAATACTATAAAGTATACAATGTTACGCTTAATTAATAAATTTTCGTTTTGAGAGCAATTGATTATTTCAGGGTGTACTTTATACTTTTATTTTTATCTTGGAAATTGTCTGTCTCATTAAGCTTTTAAAGGGTTTATTATAAACTTCTTTTTTATCGTAATCGTCGGTGTATGAAGCGGGCTATAAATATACAAGCGAGGGGAATAGAGGTGTGTAAGAAATTAGTTAAGAGGCATCGCGCTGGAAACTTTCCTTTATTATGGAAATAAAGCTTTTAAAACTAAAACATTACTTTTGTAAATAAATATAACTTTATTAATAATGTCGAGTTTGTTTTGATGCTAAATTGTGTCATATTTATCGCTTAATCGATGCTGTAAAAATTAATTTTATATCCACAATTAATTATACTAATGTGGATGGATTATCCAGCAAAATCCTAATTAGTTTAATGGCACACTTTTTTATTAAAATTTTCATTAACTCTATTATATAATCGTCGTATAAATTTGGCACACTCGCCGCGTAAAGAAAGCACTTTAGCTAATCATCATACATGCTGATAAAATGCCTCCTAAAAAGTGTATCTTCTCTCAGTGGGAAAGCTCGCACTAAGAAGGTGCTAAAACTCCCCTCCAAAAAATCGCGCCAGCTTTTTGCAATCACTTCACCTTAATAATCTAATTCAAATCATTAACTAATTAAATTATGTGTCTCCGTAAATCAGGACGCATCCTACCACAACTTCCAGCATTCGTCGTTCATGTCGAACGGCTCTTCCGAGCTGATAGGCGCCGACGACGTGGACAATTGCCGGGTGCGACAGGCGATGGATCACATTCAGAACAAGATCGCCAAGACGCGCGAGCTCATCAGGACGGAGCAAACGACCAGGGACGGTAAGAAAGACTTTTCGGTGTGACTGTGCAAATAAAGTGTAAAAGTGTGTAGAATAAAGGTAGAGTTATGTAAGAAAGTGTCTGGTTTAACAGTGACGTTTTAAAAGGCATCGTGTGCACACTCCCGATGCATATTCATTCGCGTAGTATCGTGCGCGTGCTTTGAGATAATTTTATAATTTATGCGGGAATTCGATTCGCGATAATGAAATGTTGATGCGTTCGAATTTGGGACGAATATTTTTGCAGTGTAAAATTAATTGTGTATTTATGAGAATTGTTTAGTTTCTTAAACGTTTGTAAGAACTATTACAATTACATTCACGAAACGTGAAATCGAAATTCATAGCTCTAAAAAAATAAGTGCTAAAATATTTTTGCATTTAATGACACCAATAACTTTTTAGAAAACGTGAACGAATATCTGAAGCTTGCGGCGAATGCGGACAAGCAGCAACGTACGCGCATTAAGACAGTTTTCGAGAAGAAGAACCAGAAGTCGGCGCACAATATACTTCAGCTGCAGAAAAAGCTGGATAGCTACTCGAAGAAGCTGAGAAATTACGAGATGAACGGTCCGCAAGTGGCCCACCGACAGCCCCGCGAGGTCCTGCGCGATATGGGACAGGGCTTGAAGTACGTTCACAGTTTTTATAACAAGCAATTTTTCTTTGGGTTTCTGCATGAAATCATTTTTTTTATTTTTCTCCCTCGTTTTAGATTCATTATGAGTTTTTTTGTTTATGATTTGCATTCCCACAATGCCCTTGCGGTGTGCTCTGCGTGTTGCAACATTGCAAGTACACTGATTCATACTGTCACTCACAATTGTATACTTCCATGTGACAGGGAGAGTCAAACTGGGCTATTATTGCTATTACTAATATGTCTTTTGTTTGTCGTTTTTTTGAAACTGTGCCTTCCTGTAATTAAATTTATTCCTTTATAGCATTAATAGTACACGTGGAAATGAATTTTTTATTTATAGATTAAAAGTAATGAACGTGCTAGAAATGTTGCATACTTAAAACGCGACTCGCAATGGAATACGAATTGGGAATCAGTTTTAATAATTTGACGTAGTAATCTTTCAAAAGACCTTTTAAGTTTATTTCATGCATTTTCCCAATAGTTTGGTACTTTTACATAATATGTTTAACCTTAATCGCTTTTACTGTTTATTTAGAAATGTGGGTGGTAATATTCGCGATGGGATAACAGGATTTTCTGGGTGAGTTGAGCACGATGATATTTTTTTCTAAATTTTCACTTATATACTATCACAGAATGTGCTTTTAACACATACTATTATCAAATAGATGCTAGTGATCATAAATGTTTTTTATCAAAGCAGAATTTTATTGCTTTTAATATTTCATATTGAACACATGATTTATAATAATTGGTCAAAAATTTATGGGCTAAAATAAATAAGGAAATATAACAGCTATATAATATTTATTTTTGCAGTATAATTTATTACAAAAATATACTATAAATTCCATTATTATGAATCTAATCAATGTTAAATATATCATACGGCATCAATATCTAATTCATTAAGTATTATTTCATATGTACCTAGGGCGTAAAAATAAAGAATGTCCTAGATCGCATGTACATTGTCAACCGAGCCGAAGGGGCGGGTGACAAACATTCGATCTAAGGCATTCTTTATTTACTCCCGTGGTGCGTATACGATTTTTTTGCCTGGCGAGGCCGAAAATACAACCTTCGCGACGGGCGCGGGGAGCAAAAGCCCACTTTCGGCCCGCTAGGCAAAAAAAAATTTATTTAAATATATGTTATCCAAACGTTATTCTATTCTTACAGAAGTGTCATGTCGAAACCAAGGGAGTTTGCTCACCTAATAAAAAATAAATTCGGCAGTGCCGATAACATAAATAGTATATCACGTGAGTACACTGCTTAATTTACTTCTCATCGCGTTCATCTTTTCGTTTTCGTTTTCTTTGCTTTACTTTGAGAGGTGTTTTGTTTATTGTATCGTCGCAACTTGCCTCGCATAAAAGGAAAAAGATACAAAAGTATATACACCTTTTACACTCTCACACTATCTAAAAGAAATAAAAACATTTTCACTACGATCTCGGAATCACTGCGTTCACAAGTCACATCCGCAATTACAATTGGTATTATAATGCAATGTAACACGTTTTTATTGCTCTTTTTGCGCTGCCATGTGATAGTCGACAGTAGTAAGTAAAACAACAGGATAAAGTCACCGTCACGCTTGAAAAGACTTCACTTTCTTTCTCTAACTTTGTCGCACATTTTTTCCACACTATCGCTTGGTGTTTGTTCTAAGCTTTCCAAATTTTCGCTGTGTTCGTACGTTGGAGTACAGTTATCCAATACCGAAGAGAGAGTGAGAGAGAATAATAATTCGCTTGGAGTCACTTCAGATGGTGCTAAAATAAATTTATTTCCATGTTTATAATAAAGTGGCTAAATCAATCGCGGGTGATGGAAAGCGAAGTTTTTTCGTGAATCTCACGTTCATGTCATGGTCCATAATCATAAATTCTAAGTGATGACAGTAACAGCATTTATTTTTCATTTCTTTGTGTTCTATTAATGTGATTAAATTGTCATTCATCAATACAATGTTTCATAACAATATACTATATACAATTATACATAGGTATACAAAAACATAAATTGATTAAGGACGTTCTCCGGGTTGAAACAAAAGTTTTAGTTTTTGTTTTTTTAAATAATGTTTTATTAATATGATAATCCAAGAGTAAGTACATGTAAGAAATATATACTATAAGGAACATAAGACAATTTTATTCAGACAATTCAGCCAATAGTCACTATGATATTGTTACAATTAATGACAAAAACTTCAATAAATTTTTTTATTTTTTTTATTTTTTATCTGACCTTAACGAAATAAAGTTTATTTTGTTTGTTAATAAATTTCAGGGGGAGTATTGATGGGGAAATTTATGATAGGAGTTTTATCAGTACGGCGCAACATCAATTTGTATAAGAAAAGCAAGTCAAGTTTTGATGAACAAATTGATATTGCGCCGTACTGGTAACTCATATCATAATTTTTCCCATCGATACCCCCCATGAAATTTCTTAACAAACAAAATAAATGGGGTAGCATAGTCCTAACATTACCGACTGATCAATTAACAAAAAAAAATTCGGTTTCGTTCAAAGTTTTTGCAAAACCCACTTGATATTTCGACTTGAAACTTTTACTGGGTGATAGTGCGTTCAAAACTACAGAAGAGTTTTCTTCATTTTTTGTAATTCTACATATTTTATTTTTAATAAGCTAGAAACTGTGTCAATTGCTCAGTCGGTAATGATATGGCTATGGCTCCCCCTTAAGATCAGATAAAAAATAAAAAAAATGAAAAAAAATTTATTGAAGTTTTTATCTCTAATTATAACAATATCATCGTGACTATTGGCTGAATTTGTCTGAAAAAAATTGTCTTATGTTCTTTCTAGTATATATTTCTTACATGTACTTACTTTTGGATTATCAAATTAATAAAACATTATTTAAAAATACATAAACTAAAACTGCTGTTTCGACCAGAGAATGTCCTTAAATGCGAGACATCGCTGCGTCGAGGTAGTAGTTTTTCTATAACTATCAGTATCAATTTTTAGACAGCAGACATTTCATTTAGTAATTTTTATTACAGTTTAGTTCATAAACTTTATTTATTATTAAAGATATTATAGATTTATAGATTGTTTTATCTGTTTATTTATATTTTAAATGGGTTGCAAATTTATTACATATTATATTCTGTTACATAAATGTCTAATACATTAGTTTAAAGGGATGTCAATAAGATTCTGATGATTTACATAATATCAAAGATTAAATAAGAGCACAAAGTTCTTAAGATTTTAAATAAAAGCTCACCTGACTTTCAAACAATAAATTCTGATTGACATCCTATCATAATATCGTAACTCCTTTGTAGTTGATCGTCCTGCATTCAATCTAAAATAAATTTATACTGATCTGTGTTATTCTTTCAAGCCCAAGGCAGATCTTAAAAAATATAAACATACCCCACAATTTAAAAAAAAAACTCAATGCGCTCCTCGTGGGCTCCTCCATCATCTCTCTCGCATACCAACCAGCCAATGGCCGTTGCGTGTATTGGATAAGCGCTGTAAATCTAACAGGCGAACCCTTTCTCTGTGCTCTGACCGCAGATGGCTCAACATTTTATGTAAACGATCCGACGCGTGCAACAGGTAACAACGGCGACAGTGGCAGCGTCGAGGACGAGGGTGGCAACAAGGCGCATCACGGTTCAGCTACATTACCCGGTGGCTGTAGTCTAGGCTCGAATCACAGTACCGGAGCTGCTGGAGGTAGTGGTACAGCAGCGGCGGGTGGGCAGCCAGGGACGACGATTAAGTTCCCCTCAGAGGAGGGCAGTGAATGCTCGAGCGTTACGAGCGAGAGCGGGCCCGGAAGTAGGGGACAGGGGAACACGTGTGGACACGAGGGTGGCAGGCCTTGTAGTCTCAAGTCGATATTCGCCGAGTTGCAGGAGCACAGGGAGAATCTGGATCGGGTCAGAGAAAAGCTTGAACAGTTTAAGGTGCGTATGGGATGTATATCGGTAAGAAGGTAGAGGTTGATTGTCAAGATACAGATATTATAGTGATTCGTCGTGAATTTGAAGTACGTTCGAATTCTTGACAAATATTGGCAAAAATCAGTTATTTTCTCAAGAATTGGACTGTGTCTCAGAGTCACTTTTGGAATTAATAGTAATGTTTTAAAAAATAATTAAAATACTAAAAAATACTACATTATCCATAATATACCACAATCGATTAGCCAAAGAAAATACTTAAATCTCCTCTAAATCTACAGACTATGCAACAAGAAGTGAGTTTTCTCTCGCAAGCACTGCAGGAAGAGCGTTTCCGTAGCGAACGACTCGAGGAGCAGATCAACGACCTCACTGAGCTCCACCAGAACGAGGTTGAGAACCTGAAGACGGCGATCACCGACATGGAAGAAAAGGTGCAGTACCAGAGCGAGGACCGACTACGCGACATTCACGAAATGCTCGAGAGCTGTCAAACGAAGATCTGGAAGATGGAGCACCAGCAGCAACAGCACCAGCAGTACGTGACCCTTGAGGGTCTGGACAATAGTAACGCTAGAGCTCTGGTGGTGAAACTGATTAATGTCGTGCTGACGGTGCTGCAAGTGGTACTGCTGCTCGTTGCCACAGGTGCCGGGATCATGATGCCGTTCCTCCGGACAAGGTAAGGGATCTTATTTTTTTACGTGATTTATAAATATTGTGACTAATGGTTGAAATGTTTATTTGAGTATAATGTTTGTTACTTGTTTTAGTACGTTTTGAGTCAATTTCGTATTAGTTTTAACTTAGATTAGAGTGAGTAAAATTGACTTAAAACGTGCTCATGGGGGTGTGAAGTGAAACATATATATTTCAACATCATATTTTTTTTCAAATTTTAATTGCCTTTGAGCAAATTATTGAACAATCCACTTCAATTAAAATTAGCCACAAAACGTTACAGCGGACACCGGTAAAATTCAATTCTACCTAGCAACGCTCATAATTTAAAAGAAAAATTATAGATCAATCACGTTACAGCTCAGTTTCTCACAAGTCACTTAGAAAAAAATAATATAGTAACGCACGTTTTATTTTTGCCGCCCGTTTTTTTTTCTCAACCTCGCCTCACACCATCCAAAGCTGCATTTTTTACAACGAATCATAAAATTGTTTATATTATTTTTTCAAAGATATAATTTTTTATTACTATTATGATTTGCACGCCAGTCTCTCATCCTTTACGTTTTGCCCTTTTTGCCGGTGTTCCTCGCCGCGTCTGTTTCAGCTGTACTAAGCCACATTGTTTCATGTGCAGGGTGCGCATACTAACGACGACGATCGTCATACTCGGCATCATCTTCGTGCTGAAGCAGTGGCCCGAGGTGCACGACGTCGGCAGCCACCTAATGCGCCACCTGAAACAGACCCTCGCCGTCAAGTAGCATTCCTCCGTCGCGCTCACGCTTGAAGACGAGATTGACGATGATAATGATCGTCATGACACCGTTGTTTATTGTCGTGGAAGAGGGAAGGGACGAGGTAGAGAGATAGTGAGAAGTTTTGTCACGCGCGCTCACTGCTTTCCTCTCTAGCTCGTTTGCTTCATAGTATCCATCGGGCTTCACTGCACACAGAGATTATATATATGTAGATTATCCATTGAGAGGTATTGTGATTAGATAATTGATACATATATGTATACGTACACGTGTAAGAGCATGAGAGTGGCTGAAAGAGATGGAGGGGCTTTTTTTACTGCGGGATGTGCTTTCTTCGCGACTACGTTTGTTGAGGTGCCGCCGTGAATTGTCGATGATTTTTCAGTTTTAAGAGGTAGTGACGTTCGTCGGGATTGATGTGATTTTTTTAATCATCATTCTGATAATCATGTTACGTGCAACCGTTTAATTCTTTGTATACTTACATTCCAAGCAAATTTATTTATTTATTTTTTTTTTTTTTGTGACGCAGATAATTGAAAAGTGACGCATATGTTCTATGAAATATTTGATGAGATAGTAATTTAAAATTCTTTATAAATGTGGCAGATAAATATCTTTTATTCTAAAAACATTAAATATTACGACGGAAATTTAATTATGTGTCTTAGTGTCGTTTACATTGACTCAGAAGTTTGACGCTTAAAGATAGTATAAATTTAAAGAAATAAATAAATCTTAAAAAAATTTAAAATTTTGAGAAAAATATTTCTTACGCGTTCAAATAAGCCTTATTGCAGTAATGAAATGTTTCGGCTATTAAATTATATCTTGTAGATTTTGTTGTAAATAACAAAGAATATATTGACCAAAAGCACGTCTTGCTAGTAAGAAAAATCTTTCAGCTCTGGTTGAAAATGAGCTTTCCGACTATATCTCGGACACTGCGAGTATGGGAGTTGTGACAGGCAAACGATGGATGAAAAAAAACGTTGGGACATTTGCAAACCGAGTCGAGCTCGAATTTGTTAAGAGGATAGAATTGCTAAAGTTTTTTATCGTTATATATTTAAATAAATTTTTTATTTAGTCTTATTCTCCTTCTTATAGACGTAATTTTTTATTTATTAAACCCTGAAATAGGCGTTTATATATTTTTTTATGGTATCGCTTTAATATTTACGAGCTTATTACAGATCAAAACTGTAAGTTTTTCATTGCTTTGCAAAAATTTTTTGCAAAATGGCTACTAATATTATTTCCTTAAAAATGAAACTTTTCTTTTTCCAGTGTACTACGTTTTAGAAATAAAAGTTCGGAAAAGTCATTTAAAATAGAAAATTTTAATATAATTTATTCACATGACGTTTAAAAAATATTACGACTTACAATTATGGTTTTTCGTATCCATTTATAGTACGCCATAAACAAACCTTACAGCACAAAAAAGGAATGTATCATTTTCAAAGGCTATATATAAAAGCTATCTTTTGATGTAAAGGAAAACCGAACCTCTACTCTCTCTAACAAGATCGAATTCCGCTAACAATAATTGAAACCACATCCGTCGTATCGAGTAGACTCGAACAAAAATAGAAGAAGAAAACAAAAATGCTACTTGCAAGCATTTCAATGGATAAATAAATGTTGCAAAGGAGAATAAATAGCGCAAAAGTCGAAGCAAACTCGAAGCGCTGCTAATCGTCCAGGAACTAGAATATAAGATACAACAGTGTAAATTCATTCGAGACAGGAGATAAGAGAAAAAAACGTACATTCACACGCAAACACATAACACGCGCACTTGCACACGTCCTGCGCTAGTTGACACACACACTTATTGTGTAAGATATACTATACTATTGTAGCATGACTTTAGAATTTTGTGTCGCCGATGTAAGGTCGTTAATAAGAGTCATAAGCGTCGTCGTAGCTCTACACACACACGCACACATAGATACAAAAATACATGCGCGCGTAATTGTATAGCTTCATTTGTTCGTTAAGCCAGGACTATAACGAGGGAAAAACGGGTGAGGCGTTTCGAAAAGCTGAGTAAGCGAAAATGCGCGCATACAATAAACACAAAAGAACACATTTTTTACATTACAATATAAAATTATTATTTGTTCTTGAAGACAAAAACAATTATTTTTCAGAACGAACGACGTCAAGATTTTTATAATTATGCTCATAAAAATTCATTCTGGCAAAACTGCGACAAAATTTTTTTTTCCTGCTTTCGTTGACTGGATGCAGCTTCTAGGATTCTTTATTAGTAACAAAAAAGCAGTTCATTCGAAAGACAAGTGACAATGAAATGAGAAAAAGACTGATAGTGGATCGGCTGGTTGGCGCGAGTTTATTATCGAGCAGTTCTTTTTTTTTACTTCGAAAGAGAAAAAGACGCGCCTCTCTGAACAAAAAAAACAAAGCTTTTCGCCGCTATATACGCGAGAGAGGAGTATTTTTTTCGGCACGTGTGTGTGTGTGTGTGTGACTCAGTACAAACATTCCCAGTATTTTAACAAAAGAAAAGAGATGAAAGAGAAAAGTAAGCTTAGAGAAAATTTTAACGAAATGTAACATTGTAAGAAACGGGATAGACAGATTAAAAAACGAAAATAAAATATCGCGTTCGTCGTGTGCACCGAAAAATACCGAAATATATACCCATATTCTTACTCGGAACATCGACGAACGATTTGAATATAGCAAAAAAGCATACACACACATACCAACCCATGCCTCTGCTGTACGGTAACCGATTAATAATTTTCTACGTTTATAACAAAAGTGAAACGAAACGCGCGAGATGCATCTCGCAAGTGTGAAAAATGTTGCATACGCATTTTTATTGGGTGGCCGCGAGTGGCCCTTGTATTAGGAGCTTGTTACATTGATGTTTAGTACGAGCGAAGCGTAATTTAGGGAAGGTGATTTTTCAAAGAGGTGTAGATTGTGTCAATTTGTTTTTTTAATAAGAAGCGTTCCATTCTTTTGATTTTAATCTCTATCGCATATTGTTGTGAACATATTATTTTAACTGTTTTAAGTGTCGCAGGGGCATGTATTTTCTTTCGTTTTCTTGTTGCAATGAGAAATTTTTATACAAGAAATAAACAGATAGGAACAAGTTATTCACGCTTTGCGCAATTGTCGATTGTTGTTATAGCTATCTTTCATTGTATGAAAACGTAAAAGTCTGACACCTCTTTGGAAACTAGCTCAGTGTTGGCAATCAAAAATAATTTTTAAACTGGTGATCTCTGTATGTAATACTAATGGATATTATTATTGGATATATTGATAATTTATTCGTCAACTTTAATCTGTATTTTATAATTAATTTTTCCTTTCAATCAAACTTTTTTCTCGTAAGTGTATACATATTATATGCGATATTTAGTATAAATACTATTTATTCGAAATTTTACAGAATATATTAATGAATTAAAGTGGCAAAAGTTCATCCAATATATTAAATAACCTTATACGTTTTCAAACTACAAAAATAATTTTAAGCCACTTTAGAATTAGAGCTTCATTTCTTATACGTATATAACTTCGCGTTCAACGGGAACAATTGTATTTACCAATAATATGAATTTTTTCAAAAAAGTTTTACGAAGAGAAAAATAGTTTAAGTTATATTATAATCAAAGTGCAATTTAGTTTAGAACATTCATTTTACCCAGTAAAATCGTACGACATCAAATCAATCGATAGATTATATCCAACACTGGTCTAGTAGTTGATTCACTACGTATTTATTTGTTAGTGTCGATAATGGAAAACGTATCACGACCATATAAATATGTTATATTTGTGTCTTTGTTAGAAGAGAAAACATTTTTAAATTGGCAAAAGTGTTGTCCTAAAAACGGAGAATAATAATTTTAATAGCGCAAGTAATGTTTAAGTAGGAACACGAATTAAATTGATAACAATAATTATATGTCTGCTGTAGGGTCGATTTTAAAAATTTCATCGCGCTTGCATACACCCTTACGTCGATGTTGCAATTCACCCTCTTTTTCCGTACATATATATTTAGCGCTGATCGAGCCGTGAGTAAAATGTCTCGATCGTGAAAGAAAAAAAAACGATAAAACGAATATTTGTTCCTAGTAAGTTTAATATAAACGAGACGAAAACTATATTTCATCATGCTCTCTGTCTTTGACTCTCTTAAACGCTCATTTTTCGTCACCTACTTGGCTGTTGTAAGAGACGACGATCCACTCGAACGTCCATACGTTTAATTTCCCCCTTCAAAACGTCTAATGTGTATCATATTTGATACGACGCAGTTTTTTCTGTGATAAAAATAGCGAAATCGTTTGAATCGGTAAGATGAAGTTTTTCAAGTTTATTACATTGCGTGACTTTCAAATAAAAAGTAAGTTTGAAAATAAGTTCAGTGCAGTTTTGTGATTAATATGTATTCGATAAGTCAATATATTGTGACAGTATTACATTTTAAAACAATCTATAACCCGAATAGGTGTTAGAAGTTGTATCTAATGTTTCACTAGAAATTTGTAGACTCCGTGTACTAAAGTAAATTTTTTTAGAATTTAGTAATTTGAGAAGCCTATAAAAA
Organism: Torymus flavipes; assembly: GCA_030522905.1. Classification (NCBI taxonomy): domain Eukaryota; kingdom Metazoa; phylum Arthropoda; class Insecta; order Hymenoptera; family Torymidae; genus Torymus; species Torymus flavipes. Next base: position 13,291 of record JAPYZO010000772.1, on the reverse strand, counting down.
AGATTGTTATACAAAATAAGTAATATGATACAATTATACTGATCGCTACTTGGTGAGAGGGACAAACATTACCCAAGTAGTACATTTATCTATATCTTCAAAAGCGCCTTAGATTCCTAATACACCTTGTTTAAACGACAGTTATATAAAAGTTTCCTAAATTTTTAATATTTATAAAACTTAGCTCCAAAATTTATTTTTGTATCATCCTAAAGTTTTGGCTTCCAACTGCTTATATTAATCAAATTTTCATCGAAACAGTGATATCCCTGACATGGAAATTCGAGTGAATCGTTCATCGACAATACATTTTTCATCTTTTCTCGCTCCGAACATAACTTACATAAAAGGTAAAAATGGTTATTCAATATTTTTAATCACCGCGAGCTCACATATATTCGAGCATCGTTTTTTGGGATCAATTCGTAATGTATATGTATATGTATGTAACTTGTATATCCTATCTGCCAATTGTAGATGCCCCCCCCCACCCCTTGCCCTCTGTAACGAACGACCAGAAATAGATTTTCAGTGGCTCGTGAATCTTTTTTTTAAGCAATCAATCGTATGAAGTGTGCGTTTTTTGCTGAAAACGATAGGTATGCAATCCAGCATTGTTGGGCATGCGAAATTATTTTTCTCTACTGTTGGCTTGCGTCTTCTTTTTATAATTTTAAGAATTCTATGAAAAATTAAGGCCTTTCACAAGGTTTTTGTAAAATTCGCGTGTACAATTCTCGATATTTATTTGTAATTTCAAATCAATAGAATAAGATGCAAACATTTGTACAAACTCTTGTCAATTTCTTTTTAAAATATCAAAATCTTTACACAAATTAAAATCTCTGTGTAAGTATTACGTTCGTGCATATATTTTTATGTAACCATTCTCGCAAAGATTTTGTACATAATGTATCTTGTACCAACTAATACAAGCAAAATTTGCCCAACTCTGCAGCTCAAGATGAAACGAAACAAAAGTACATAAAACGCAAGTATTGTAGAGGGAAGAGAAAAAAAGAGCGGACATCGCCGCGCGCGTTTTAGCCGAATATATACGTCTTATAAACGATGTAGATTGAGCATTGAGTGTAAATAGGACAAAAAAATTTTATAAGTATTCGCGCGTGCGCGTAAATGTGTACATAAATAAATAAAAGCGAAGCATTAAGCGAGCGAAAAAACACATGCAAAAAGTATATACAATTGAGCGAGGGGTAATTATACAAAAGTTTATAAAGACAAGAGAAAGAAAGCGACAGAAAAGGGAAATTGCGGGCGAAAACTGCCATGTGCTTCGTCGACAAATCGATTGTGATTTATTGAATAATAATTAAAAATTAATTAAATAAAATAAAGAGGAAAAAAGAAAAAACGTGGTTGTGTGTATAAGTTATTTCGGCTGAATACTACTAATAATGAGATGCTCTTCGAAGCCAATGGCAGTGACGGCGGCTTCTCCTTCGTATAGCCAATTGACACATTTTAGGTCTGGTGAAGTATGAGCGATTCGTCATAAAGCGTAAGATAATTGCAGTAGTAGACGCGATATACACATTGTACACGGGTTACACGTAAGACATTGATACACATATACATACACATATGTTTCACGGTGCTTTTTTGGTGATGTGCAGTCAGGGCCCCTTTCTTTTCATTTGCCTGTATACGTTTTTAAAATTATAATAACTGTATATTGTGTGATATTTCGAGAATTTCCTAGTGGAATTTTCCACTCGTTTCTTGCGTTATTGTAAGCGATAAAAATGTTACGGGGTTTAATAGATGAATAAGGAAAATATATAAGTGGAAAAATTTGTTTCCATCTCGTCTACGTTCATTTTACATGTATATTGCTTTCGAAGTAATCAACGTTAGTAACAATTAGGAAAACAAAGGAAAATAATCTTCTAAAATGTTAATTCACGGAAATCATCAAGAAAATATTGAGACATATAAACGTAAATGTGTTATTATTCTCTTTTTGGATGTACAAATGAAACAAAGCTTTCGTCGGAAAAAATGAACCTGCCCCCTTTCAACAACATCCTTCGGTGACAACGATGGACGTATTTTGTACTTTATATATATGTAATTCATCGAAAACGCGCTCTATATGCTTTCCTCGATCAGGTACCTCTCTGTTTTGTATGTAGTATGTGTAACACGCGAAAGGCGAACAAAATGCGATTTTGTATATTATTAAGTACACCGCTCTATATCGCGCGTTTGTTTCGAAACAAATAGCAATTGTATACCACACACGCGCGCTAGAACAGGAAAAGGGGTCCTGCATAGAAACCAGTAATTGTAGTTATTACAGTAGCGTTAACGATAATGTAATTTGGCGCGACGAGACGAGGCGTCCGAGGAAAAAAATATATGCTGTTCGATCCGCTTTACAAAACGCGCGCGCGCACGAGAGAAAATTAACAGTATCAGAAGCGAGGAGAGAATTGTTTTATCAAATGCGAGCATAGATTGACTTTCGTATGAAAAAAAACCAAGAAAAATAAATGAAAATAAAATAATGGCAGGAGCAATCAAATGTTACTGCCGCGCTATGAACTATATATATAGATATATATACGCACGTTTCTTTGGCGTCCGGTTCCAAAATGTCGCGTATGTTATCCGAATAAATATTGTCACAAATAAAAGCGAATTTTTAGAAAATCGTTCGCATATCTTTTGTCTTCCTTTAGACCTTGACCAAAATGTTTTTCCCTTCGGTTTTATAAATTATTGTTATCTGTTTACATTTCTTCATAGGGTCGTAAATGTAAAGATTGTTATAAGTATTTGAATAATTAAGAAAAACTCTAAAAATTAAAAATACAAAATTTATAATGTTTACATACTTTCAATAAAGTAATTTATGGATACGCATTATTTAAGGGACAGGTGAATATTAACAAATGTTTTCAAGTGAATAAAATATAGTACTGGTTACTTTATTTTCATCATTGGTTACAAGATGACTCCGACGTTTTAGTGTATATTTATATACAAATATTCTCGCATAAGGGTCACTTTTCCGTTGAAAATTTCAGGCACATGCCAGTGGGTATTTCATTTTTTATATTATTTATTGCGCAAAACGCAAATCGCAAATAAAGATTCAAATATTCGAGTTACACTTCAAAAACCAGAAATTTGTTACCAAACTAAATTTATTGTAAGGAATAATGCATTTAGTACAGATCGCACGTATATTTTAATGGACAAGATAAGACGTATGCGAAAAATGTAAAATAGATGAAAAAATATATATGATAAACGATAAAACGAATTGTGCGTCGCCTAGTATATACAAATATAACGATACTTCACATCATACATATTTATCATCATTTCGGTTTTATTTGTTTTCTTAACGTTATCATACAATGGCTTATTTGAAGATGGGTATTTATATTATTTACAAATTTTTCATAGTAGTATAGAAAGCATAACCCTTTTGTTTATGCAAAATCCGCTAAAATACTATTTTAAGTTATCTTAAACAGTTATTTCAAAAATATTTGCAGTCAATTTAATAAAATCCATCTCCTTTATAAACAAATACAAAAATTTACAAAAAATATCGTTTATTTAGTAAGGAAAGTATATTCTGTCATTAATTTTAGCTTTAATAGCAATGTTTGAAGCTTGAATCTCAATCATAAGTATATCAATCGACTATTAGAAGAGGACATTAAGAAGTAGTTAATTTATACTACTGTAAGTCTTTTCTATTCCATTTTTTTTTACCTTAAAGCGATTGAATGATATATAAAGATTGTTTGTTTTAGGATTGAAAAAATGGTTGCAAACAGTTTTACCGAAAACTCTTATCTTTTAAAAGGCCACTCTGGTCGAAAATTTTGTACAATGCGGAATTTCTACACGAACTCAAATCACACGATGTAATGCCTATTGAATTTGAAGAAATGTTGGTTTTTACACACGTCTAAGCGCTTAACTAATTCTTAATATCCTCGCTACTTTCGTACAACTTCAATCCGTGACAACGTTGGCCATGACCACTTCCTGTGCCTCTTGCACGCTCTTCTCATCAACTTCCTTCGGCGTTTCCTCCGCCGTACCGGTCGTTGTACTGGCCACTGCCGGCTTTACCTCGAGACTGGCCGCATGGTGCTTCTTCTTATGGCTCGTCATCGTCGAGCGCGAGACGAATTTCTTGCCGCACCCATCGCACTCATATGGCCGCTCACCCGTGTGCAGCCTCTTGTGTATCGCCATGGGACTGAACTGCGTGAAGGTTTTGCCGCATATGTCGCAGCGGTACGGTCGTTCCCCAGTATGCGAACGTCTATGGCAGCGTAAAGCCGATTGTCTCGCGAACACTTTGCCGCATATGTCGCACTTAAAGCTTTTTTCACCGGTATGCATCGTTGAGTGGATCTTGAGGTCCACTCGTGTTAAGAATCCTTTGCCACATACCTGGGAAACAGAAATGAGATAAAATATTTAGTTAATAGAAATTTATTTAATGAGCTTTTGTTTTTGCATACCTCGCATAAATACGGCTTTTCCCCGGTATGTATCCGCAGATGCGTATTGAGGTAGCTCTTGCTCACGAACATCTTATTACAAATGACGCAGGGATACTGTCTATTATCCAATCCTGAGTGTATCTTTTGATGACTCTTGCATAGACCTTTTGTAATGAACCCTCTGCCGCAAATCTCGCACGTGTATGGTTTAACACCCATATGTCGATTCTCGTGATCGAGGAGCGACTGCTTCGTTTTAAAGTTCTGGTCGCACGTGTTGCAGGAGTAGGGCTTGACGTTGGAGTGGACGCGCTGATGAACGACGAGGTAACTCTTGCACTGGAAGCCTTTGCCGCACGTCTCGCAGCTATAGTCGAACTGACCAGTGTGGGTGGCCGTGTGCTGAGCCAGACCGATTTTGCTCCGGAATGCCTTCTCGCAGACCATGCACTGGTATGGTTTTTCGCCCGTATGTTTGCGCATATGTTCCTGCAAAGTTTAATTGATTGTCGATTAGTGTTTTGTTTTGAAGAATGGTTTCTTAACTATAGGATGGTATTAAATATATTCCCTCAGCGATCCAGTGAGCCTCAGGCTTCAACTGGAGCGGCCAGATTTTTCGTCACAGACAATTTGCGAGCAAGGATAAACCATCATTGGGAAAGGTTATTTTCTAAAATTCTTAAATAATCAAACTATACTGTATTAATTTACCTGAAGTTTATAATTTGTTCGATATTGTTTGCCGCAATGAACACACTCCTTTGGAGTCCACTTAGGCCGCGAACCCGTGGTTTTTTTCTCACTTGTCTGTTGTTTTTTCTGTGTTGTTTGTGACGACCCCGCTATACTTTTTGCGTCATTAAGTTTATGCTTCCTTTCGATGCAGTCTTGATTATGGAGGTTTAACACTTCAATGCTAGTAAAGTACAGTTCGCAATTGGGACACGTGCAAAAGTGCTCCTCGAAGTGGGCGGCGAGGTTATTGGGGTCTGAGGCGGCTTCGTTGCAAAATGGACAAACGTACCTGAAGTACATTGCAAAATTGATTAATTCACAATTTTCAAAATTAGCATATGCATAAATGAAGTAACAAATTATAATTCAACACACCAATTAGTTTCAGTCTCGTCAATCGTAGGATTATTCAGCGCATTTGCAAGCAGTGCGTTCTTGCTAATTTTCGTATACTGCACCATTATTCCGTCGGTATTATCCGCGTCAATATCGTGACTCGTGGACGGCAGAGAAAAAGAGTGTGCGGAGGTTTCCTGCACGTTCAATGGGTCCTCGCAGGGATCGTCCATGTCGCTCGTCGCCCTGGGCGAGGCGAAACTTCGAGGCTGCTGCTGCTGTGGCTGTGTCGTTGACGCTTCGCAGCCGTTGAGTCCGTTTGACAGATCGCCGCGATCGGGCACTTGCTCGAATTTCACGCTGTCGCAGTAGCGTACGATCTGTTGCTTTTGGGATTCGTGAGGCTGTGAGGCCATGGATGTGACGTAGTTGATGTCCAGCTGACTGAGGTGCGCACCCACGGTGAGGTTCTCCACAGTTACAGATTCCAGGTGCATGGCGATTTCTTGATTCGAGACCTGGAGAAATGATTTACAAATTTTAGAGGTATTCAAGTTTTTTTTGCAATAAATAAACATTAAACCCAACATTGAATAACAGTATTAAATTAATTATAAGTTAAATGTATTATTATGCAGAATAAATTTAATTTTGTTATTAGATTAAAAATTTTAGGTAAAAAAAAAAAATAATAATTATTATATATAGATCACGCATTCATTAAAAAAATTTTGTTCGATAATGCATTCCCTCAGCGATCCAGCAAGCCTCGGGCCTGAACTGGAGCGGCCATAAGTTGTCGTCACAGACAATTTGCGAGCAAGGATTAACCATCATTGGGAATTTCGACATTGATCTATGTGACGTATGTAAACGGAGGTAAGATTCGAACCCGAGCCGACTGATTGACAATCAACAACTTTCAACTTACACCATGGAGCTACCATCGCATACCCCCCTAACAGCGTTTTAAATACCGAAGATATCGGTAATTACAGGGATCTATCTCACGTGAATCAGTTTCAAATCTGTTATAAAGTGTTATGTGCTCTAAGTATATAAATAGTATATTATAAATATAATTGGGTTGGCTACCGGGTTTCTGATTATTTCAGATACTGATAGAGAACGAAAATAAAATTAGGTCGTGTTTTTTCTTTTTTTATTTAGACAATAATTTCAAAAGTTATAGCAATTTGAAAGTCGTATAACGTCACTTCGTCAATGTCGAAATGACGTCATTTACATGTATAATATATCTATATATACCAAAAATTTAAAAACTTTAAAATGTCGTATCTTGAAAATTATTGATTCTATTAAAAAAAGAAAAAATACGACCTCATTATTTTTTAATATTCTACTAAATGAAAGCAAAAAAAATAATTTTTTTTTTTGTGTAGCCAACCCAATTACTATACTCTACCATTTTTAATTTTGAGAGAACTTTGAAAAAAGAAATAGTATTTTTTGATACTAGTGCGATAAAATGATTCTGGCGCGAGTGAGTTTGTCGCCCAACCAAGCGAGGAACGCACGCTTGAAAACTTAAGCGTGCAAAAAAGTAGTACTTTAGGACGGAGTATAAAAAAAAAAAAATTATAAAATAGTTTTCGAAGAGAACGTTAAATTTGCGCCAAATGAAAAGGTGTAATGATCTATTTTTCGTTATTTCAATCCAAATTTTTATTAAAGATATTAATAAAAAAAATTAATACTTCCACGGAGAAAAATATTATAGTAAAAGTTACCATGTCTGATTCTAAATATGGGACAGACTCGACTTATCAAAAAATTGCTATAATTTTATACTAAAAATTACGATTCATTTATGGAAATTTTATCTACATCGTAAAAATTACTATAAATTTACGACAATTTTTACCATAAATTCTGGCAATTTTTTGATAATTCGAATTTGTCCCACATTTACAATCAGAGACGGTAATTTTGACCACGATATTTTTCTCTGAAAGCATAAAAAAATACTTTAATGTTTGATAAGTAAGTATTGTTGAATACTGATTTTAAAATCTCACTAAAGCTTCACTTTGATAAGTGTTCTTTATCATTTTTTTTAAATACTGTAATTCTCGAACAAACTGGATATTGGATATTTTAAGAGTTATATCAAACTTACGAATGTTACTAACTAGTCTTTCATGATTCATGCAAGTATTTACACTTACATTAACTTTATACAATTTCAAATGTATTATAAAATGTGCTATAAAATTCTTGACCAAATATATTGGATTTTATCACTTTTGAAATATAGAAACTACTTAAAAACTAATTTATGGTAATTAATTTTACCTCTCTCATTTGTTCATTCACCATTCTCACTGTTTCACCATCTATGTGAAAGCCTGCAACTTCTATATCAGTCTCTTCTCTATTCATTTCCTCTTGCGTAGAAACTGGTTCTCTATCATTCAAACCAATATTGTCCATTACTGGTATTAACTTGTCATCCATACCATTACTAAGCCTTTCTATATTTCCTCTCATTACATTAATATTAACATTATCTAGCTCATCAACTTCTTGTTTAGTAATAGTTTTCAACATTTGCCTAAACATATTCTCTGTTTGTAGAACTTTTTCTCGAAAATTAAAAATCTCATCTACTTTAAAAGCACAATCTTCGCAGACAACTTTTGGAAGTTGATCCGTTATTGAAATCTGTGAAGAAATAATCAATGATTAATAATTAAATAGATAATATGATAGGCCATACAATAATAGACATACCTCAACTGGGAAACATGCTGCAATTTTTTTATCTATATTTCTTATTTGTTCGCCTGCTTCAAAGATTGGTAAACCCATAAGGATTCCCATCTTTGTGGCACATAATCGACAAAGGTAATCAAGTTCTTCAATTACTGCCATTTTGATCAATGTTTATAATCAAATGAAAGAAATAAGTAAAATATTTTTCAACTTCAATAAGTTATAAGTTATTTCAACATTTCTATTCATATAAAGTTCCTTGCAGTACTTTCCTGTAAAAGTAGATCATTTATTTTAGTTTCAATTGTTATAACTAAGAAATACAAAATTTTAAGATAAAAATTGTAACTAGTATTTGAATACGCGATCAATTGGTTAAGATTTTAAATGACTTTTGAATCTAAAACCAAAATTTAAATTTAATTTTCTACCATACGATTAACATAATTTTACAATATATTCAACGATCACAGGAACAAAAAATTCTACTAGTATTTAGTCTCCATTAATTACTGATGTACCTTGAAAGAAAGTATATACACCAACTGAAGGACCAGCCTCACCAGCACCCCTGCATCCTTCTCAACCCAAACTTCTTGCCTTGTACCTCACATCTCCTCAGCACTCCACTGACCAAACCTTCCACAAAGAGAAAAGGACACTTAGCACAAAGGGCTGGCACACACAACCTCACTCAACCACAAGACCATCGCTATTATACTCACGGCAAGTGGCTGTATATTCCGCCGCCGTCTTTTACAGAGCTAGTGCACGGACCGCCGTCGCAGCATCTCAACCTCTGAATGTGAGGATGTAAAAGGGCTGTTTCTCTTGATCGGCGTCCCGTGAGGTGTACTACGTGTGTACGAGAGCACGAAATCCGTTGCGATGTACAGTGCAGCAATGCAGTGCAGCATTCAGCAAGCAAGCGGCGCTGGCTTGTTAGTTCTGTCTTCTGTCCCTTCCACCGCAGCCGTTTCGGGCGTCTCTGTCTATCCTTCGTCTCGATCGCTTTCACTTTCTTTCTTCTATTGGTAAAGTAAAGTGATGGAGGGAGAACGGTTCCCGGTATTTGACAGTCGGAGAGCGTCAACATTTCAACAACAATGCCCCCACGGTCCCGCGCGTTTTCGAATTTACTTTTGTAGGTATAGTACTTATATGTATTGAAAACTTTTAAGCAATCTTTTTAGTATATATAAGTAATAAATATAATTTATTAAGAGAAATTTGTTATTGCCATTATCTATTGAAGAGCTAGCTTATTTTGATACCACATCATAACGTATAAAATTCTTTTTTTACATTACCTTTAGTATAATTTAAGAATATTTCAAGTAATATAATAATTATTATTAGATCCTATATACCTAGTAAAATATTTTCTACTGCTTATAAACTTTCACATTTTTTGCGGTTTAGGTCCAATAAACTTTAAAAAATGAATCAAATCAGCTTCTTGATGGGATTTTTTATTGATAAGTAGGATGAATAAAATTATTTAATTTGAACATATACATACAAGTAATCGTTATTTGGTGAAAGTTTATTTGTGCAACCTCTATTAATAATAATATTAATAATATTATTTATATTATTTTAATATTATACTATATAATATATAATATAATAATATACTTTATTTATAATATATTTCAAGGGAATAAATCAATAACCGCCAGAATGTAGAAGGTAAGATAGATTAGTGGGTAAGGTAGGTTACTTGCATGCGCCAATGCAAGCGTAGTGGCTATGGGCTATGGCTATAGTGGCACCGGGCACGTAGTAGTTCTGTAGGTTATAGTCGCCGCACCGCAGTCGATGTGTTTACAATGGCGGCTTCCAATGCAGGGAGCAGGGGCAACAGAACGCAAAATAATTTGAAGAGAAAATATCAAGATGACGATTCAAATGACGAGGATAAAGGTGAAATATCATTGTTTATTTATTTTATTTATTTATTTAAATATATACATAGTCCTAAGGTCGAATACAAAAAGAAAGATAAATATGAAAGCTACAAATAAAATAGCACAATAGTATTTGATGTTAGAAATGTAAACAAAATTATAGTTTCATTGAATTAGTGAAATTGAAGTATAGGTATCTCTTAGCCCAGTTAATTACCAAGTTTATTACAGTTAATAATATTCATTATAATTTTTTTTATTTATGTAATTTCATGAGTAATTTAAGTTGAGGGGTTTTGCTTTTTATAGGTTAAAAATAACTTTATTATTTACAACTTTTATTTAAATTATCAATTAATTTTTACTTCCAGAGTATCAGAGAATTCCAAAAACGACTACTCCCAGATTATGTCCATATTTGGATACCATAAACCGGCAATTTTTAGACTTTGACTTCGAAAAGCTGTGTTCCATTTCACTGTCAAGAATCAATGTGTATGCCTGTTTAGTTTGTGGTAAATATTTCCAAGGAAGAGGTAACAATACACATGCCTATACCCATAGTGTAGCAGAGGGTCATCATGTTTTTTTAAATCTGCAGACTCTGAAGTTTTACTGTTTACCTGATAATTATGAAATCATAGGTAAGTCATAGATTTACAGTTATTACAGAATACGTGATTCTCAAATGTTTTGTAAAATTCAATTTTAAATTCTATATTCTACTGCATTATTATAGATTCATCATTAGATGATATCAAATATGTACTCAATCCTACGTTCGATAAAGTTACTATTCATCAACTAGATAAAAATGACAAGCTTTCCAGAGCCATTGATGGATCAATGTATTCGCCGGGAATTGTTGGTATGAACAATATCAAGGCAAATGACTATTGCAATGTAATTTTACAGGTATGGTTTTAAATGTTTTTGAAATTTTTAAACGTTTTAATACTTTTAATAAAAGGTATTTTGTTTATTATAGGGATTATCACATGTAACACCTCTGCGGGACTATTTTTTGAGAGAATGGAATTATTCCAAAATAAAAAGGCCACCAGGTGATTCATCATATCTTCTTGTACAAAGGTTTGGAGAGTTGATGAGAAAATTATGGAATCCTTGTAATTTTAAAGCACATGTAAGTCCTCATGAAATGCTGCAGGCAGTAGTTCTATGGAGTAAAAAGAAATTCCAATTTACTGAACAAGGTACATGAAATTCTATATTCTTAAAAAATTTGTTGTTTATAAATTAGAATTCTATTATGGTATGTTAAATTTATTTTATACTTAGGTGACCCGGTTGATTTTCTATCATGGTTTCTAAATGCTCTTCACTTAGCATTAAATGGCACAAAAAAGAAAGATTCCAGTATAATTTACAAAACGTTTTTGGGACACATGCGAATATATACACGTAAAATTCCACCACTTGAATTAGAAGAGAGTCAAAGAAGTGAACTTTTAAATACAGTTGAATATGGTGAAACTGTGACTGAAAGTCCATTTTTGTATTTGACATGTGATTTACCACCTCCACCTCTTTTCAAGGATCAGTTTATGGAAAATATTATTCCTCAGGTAATTTTAATTTTTAAATAAAAACGAGAAGCGGTCGTGCCAAATTATTAAAATTCAAATTAATTTTTATTGAGTATTAACAGTTTACATAATTATTATAGGTTAATTTGTACACACTTTTAAATAAATTCAATGCAGTAGCTGAAAAAGAATACAAAACATACAAAGAAAATTTTATGAAAAGATTTGAAATCAGAGAACTACCTCCATTTTTAATACTTTACATTAAGGTAAATATTTTTTAGATATAAATTTGATTTTTGGCATCATATTTTCACATTATTTTTATTTTACAGAGATTCACAAAAAATACTTTCTTTGTTGAAAAAAATACTACAATTGTAAATTTCCCTATCAAGTAAGTACTAGATAAAACATTTTAATAATTTAAGGATAAGTACAAAATCTCAAACATAATACGATTTTCCAGAAATGTTGACTTTGGAGACATTTTAACACCAGAAGTCAAAGCTATGCATCCTTGTACAACTTACGATCTGGTTGCAAATATTGTTCATGATGGTGAACCAAGCCATGGAACCTACAGAGTTCACATTTTACATAAAGCTACGGGACAATGGTATGAATTGCAGGATTTGCATGTAACGCCAATCTTACCTCAAATGATCACATTGACAGAGGCTTATATTCAAGTGAGTTATATTTAAAAATTTTATTCCCGTAGTTTTTTGCCAAATAAAATAAAATAATATTAATATTTTATTTTTTTTTTTACATTTTAGATCTATGAATTGAAGAACGATATGCCAGCCTCGGAAAATGGAAAAGCATAAATATATATATATGTAAAAATAAATTTTTATTGTATAGATTGATAAATTATATATAACGAGACCAAATTAATTTTAAATAAAAACAATTTTTTCGTAAAAATGTATTTTTATATTTATTATTTTGATGATTGAATCTTTTTTTTATCTTTCTAAATAATTTATTGAAGTATTGTCAGTGCGACGCCATTACAGATATTAAAATTAAATTTTTCGTTATTTTAATCCTGTAGTTGTTGGTTTTAATTAATTATTTAGATCTTATTATAGAGTAAACTGTACTCTGCCATACGTCAGTTATCGGACACTTTTATTTTTTTTTATATTTTTTTATACTTATAGATTTCCAAGTATTTCAACTCGGTAATGCGTATATGCATTACGTTAATATATTAAATGATGTACAGTGATGCAAACAAAAAATTATTATAAATATTTTGACAATTGACTGATTGCGCGCATAAAATTGTAATTTATAGGTAGCTTTTAAATTACATAGACATAAAATTTATTTTCAAAAACACTTTTAAAAACGTTTAAAATACATCCGAACATGTAAATAGCCATTAATTTATTGTTAAAAACTTAAAACTTAGTTTTTAAATAACTTCAAAATTAGTTTTTGAACCTTTTGAATAATTTTTAAAAGTCGACTGCCCTGGATGACTTTTAGAACCAGCCTTGCAAGTAAGCAA
>JAPYZO010000771.1:0-29909 GCA_030522905.1 Torymus flavipes | reverse complement strand
CTTCTACTCTTTTTTTTATCTTTCTCGCTAATCTTCTTTTTTAATTTTCTTTCCTAATCTTCGCTGCTTTCTAGCTCTTCACATGCAGTCGGAGTTAAGTGCGCGCGCGAATTAACTTCTTTTTACAGAGAGATGCGAGTAAAATTCCCCGCAGAACACTGAATGATAATATATCTTTGAACTTATGAAGCTTGAAATTTTCTTCTTCGATGCCGGGTTATATAGATATGAAGTTTTATTAAGAGCGCGAATGATTTACAAGCACGGAAAGTTGCCTTCTTTTATAAAAATTCTCGGGCAAAACGTGAATTTGAAATTCGAGAAACAGGGAAACTTCACAAAGCCGGATGATTAAGAAGTGTACTGAATCATACTTAGCCGTGCCAAAATCTTTGGAAGGTAATGCGCTTGCTCGTGAAGTTACACAAGCCCGTAGTGAATTGTTACGCTTAAAATTTAAATGTGGATAATTTTATTTCGTAAATATGTCATTTTAGTTCAAAAATAATTTTTAATTAAACAATGTCTGAAAAATGTTTAAAAAAAAAACTAATTAAATTTGCAATATTTTTGAATAAATATTAAGTATTGATTTTTTGTATCAATTAAACTCAAGTACAATATTAACGAACATTCACGCAACGATACGAAATAAACTGCTAAGGGTTTGTCATCCAGGAAAAATTGCCCTCACTTGAAAATGCACGGCAAGATGTATATGCCTGTTCTCTCCTTCACTTATCTTCCCTCGTCCAAGCACACTCGTTCTCTCTGTCTTTTCCCGAAACATTCGCTCTCTCCCCTCTTATAATTATCTGTCTCACATTTTCTTATAAGTGTACGCATTCGACCTGAAGCTCAAAAGCTCTTACCCCAATACATTTGCTTCTCGTATAGTCTTGTCTGGATTCAAAATCTAATATGGAAATATTGATAAATTTTCCAAAGAACCATCGCATCAAAAATTAATTCCAACGATATTTTCACATCATCTCAATAATTCATCTGCCCATAAAATATGCAATTCACACAAAGACGGTTAGAGTGTTTTTTTTTTCATCGAAACTTTCATCGACTAATTGAAAGAGAAGATCCCCGTATAGACATAAATTGCTCCCCTCTCTTAATCACATTCATTAGCTCCGTTCGATTTTAATAATATTTTAACGTAATTTATTCCTGCTCGCTCCTCCGACGTTTTCTTTCCTCCTCTCTCGCGCGCCTGTCCTTTTCCATTTTCTCTCGCACGCTCTTTCTCTCTCTCAGCACCCGATCCGCGCTCTCGCACCTCTATATACCTCTATATACACCAGCCCGACCCGACGCTGCTGGGGTCAATCCAATCGTGCTCCCTTCCCTCCCCCCATCCTCCCTCCCTACACCTACTACTCCTCTCGCGCCCTTACAGCTCGCGCAGGACGCGGCGCACGCCTCGCCCAGGGCTGGACCTTTCGCAAGGGCGCGTCGCTGTCGCTCCTTTTTTTTTCTATTATCGTCCTTCGCTATACATATACACACACATATAGGCAGCGCATAGACAAAAGACGCGCTGGCCGTGAGAGTACATACATATAGGCTCGATGATAGGGGTGAGCAGTACGCATGCGAGATAGACAGACAGAGGGGGAGGGAGAGAAAGATACATAGACGCATTGGCGTTATCCCGTATGGCGAATTAAATCGGAGAGAGAGAGAGAGAGGAAGAGTGGCGACACGAGAGATGCCACGCGCGACTGCTAATGAAAATGTATGACTGTACGTATAATGCGCAAGCGGACGAGGGGCTATAGCAGCAGCCCGAAATCCACGGGACATGATCGTGTGCGGCTGCGCTGTTTTTCGCGTTCGCGTGTACTCGCCGCGGCGTGATATGATGTACGACGAGCGCGCGAGGCGCTATTTTGTAATTTCATCAGCGCATCTATTTTCGCACGCGCGACAAAGTCCGCGTATATATGTATATGCGCGAATAAAGTACTCTTTGAAAGACCGTAAATATATACGTCGGCAATAATAATTGAGCGATTTATTATTAAGCCCGACATGCAGAGCTATGCATGCACGCGAGAAGCGCCGACCAAGTTTGTTTAAATGTTTTAATGTGTGTATTGCCGTAATGCGATTGTTGCGCGTAATATGGATTGTTTTACTAATGAGATGAGCCAATAAAGATGATTTATAACACGTATATAACACTTTTTTTTCATTCATGCGCAATTATCGGAATATTCATTGTTTCGAGTAAAGCAGCGAATATATTGATCTTTCGTTTTAATTCAAGCTCATTAACAATGCAAAGGCCGTTTTCTGTGAGTTTATTATAAGTATTAATCAGAATTTAAGGAAACGTCGTCTATATGAAGATTCATTACGCATTCTCGGCGTTCGTAAGTCTTAAAACAAGTTAAATTGATAGGTAAAAAAAGAGAGAGCCACGTCTGACGCGAGTAAATAGTTGTTTTTACTACCCCGAATTTTTCACTCGAACAAAGTGAATTGCTTCTTGAATTCTTTACAAAGAGAAGTTTAAACTTGAAAGTTTAAAAGTATTTTTACAGTTTTGTATAAAGTATTAATTTTATAATGTTGAATTTAAAATAATTTAAACGAAAAATAAACTTTTCATCCATTAATTAAAATTACTTTGATAATTTATTAATAATAATAATTATTTATTTATTTACTTTTATAAATAAAAGTATTATAAATTTGAAAAAAATTCATTGTTTAAAAAAAGCTTTTAACTTTGTGCTGTATTCTACAGTCAAAATTTGTTGCCTTTTCGTGTACAAAATCAAGAGGCACTGTCTCTCACAAACCGAATTTTTCGCAAAAAGCTTTTTCGTCCTAAAGTAATATCACCAAACGAAGCTTCTATAACAATGAAAACCATATTTCAAAACCAGGACAACGTGGAAAACCAACGACGCCACGCACCTGCACCCACAGGAAAAAAAACCTTCGCCACCATCGACGTAATCCGTCGCCTTATCGAAACTTTCCCGCTACCTATTTCCAGATCTACAGAATTGACAATTTCGGTGGCGGCGGCACAGGCGGGACCGCTCGATCTCTCTCCCTGTCTCGCTCTCTCTCGGCCCGGCAAAATACGCGAGCCGGCACTGCTCGGGAGTGTGGGTGGGAGAGGAGAGGCCGCTCGCGCGCTCGCTTCGGGGTTGGTCGAGAGAAGGGCGGTGGTCGTTGAACCAGCAGCGGCAGCAGCAGCAGCGACTCGATGCGCCGAGCCAAGTGAATTTCACCGCCGCCACCCCGGCGATGCCATCTCTCGCTAAATCTCGCCTATGCTCCGCCATCCCTGGGTGATAGAGAAAGCTACCTGAGAGTGAGAAAAGTTCACGGGGTGTATAAAGTTGTTATAATTGCTATGGAAGCGTTCTTTTCAGTTTGAGTGATGACTTGTCTGGGTAATTTTTGGACTGGACGAATGATGCTTTTAGGGGGCGCGGGCATTGTGTTTACGTTAATTGGGGATGCGATCGATTTCGCAGTGCGCGCGGCGGGCCGTCGGAATTATGAAAATAGCAGTGGGGTGACAGCAGCGAGCGCTGAGAGTCCCGGGGAACGAAAGTTGGACTTTTTAATACAGCAGACAATATATATAGCTATAATTTTCTTTGAGCTATGTGTATGAAGTGTACACGCTGAAAGTAAACATCATACATTTTGTACACTTTGTGTACCGCTATTCTAATTTAATTTCTAGTTCATGTTCAAAATCTCAATTGTTTGGTATTTATAATTTTGTAAGGAAGATCAAGTAATTAAACATTGAGAATAGTTAGAATTTAATATTAATGTTCAATAAATATTTATTGTAAAGAATCAATTTTTAATAAAGAAAGAAATAAAAACTCTTATGTATTTCTTGAATTACTATTACACGTTTATATAAAGTATACTTTTTGCACAATTCACTAGGAACTTAATAACGTAGAACGCTAAAAAGTGTCTTACTTTGGCTTTTAATTTCAGTTCAGAGAAAAAGTTATGTACTTTTTATAAATGTTTAATGCGTAAGAATATAACGGTTCAATTTTTACATTTTCCTCTATATTTTCTGAACAAATTATTTCTGCATTTTGAGAAAAAAACCAATATATGCTACGTATTTCTGTGACTAAAAGACTATAAATAAAGTAAGCAAAGCTCAAATTTTACTTGCCGCAGTGGAAGCAAAGTCGGCCTCTTTGATACATTTTTCTTTTATTTCAAAATTTCCAGCGAGATAATTTTTAAATTTTGAATAAGGATAAAATTGTAGATGATGAGTTAGTATATCTACTTAACGCATTTTTTAATAATCATATTCTTAATAAATTATTGCACGAAGCTTAGAATATACCTATATGAAATAAAACAATATAATTTAGTAGGAACCATTAATTTTTAAACAAATATTATAAATGAAATAAACATTCTACATAATTATATTACTAAAAATCTATTATTCACGTCGCAATGAATGCAAGAAACGAGAAACTTTACCTACAATAATAATCATAATAAACAATGCAACTACCTATTTTATCGACTTTTTCTCCTTTTTCTAACTGCGTCGCTCACAATAAAACTCCGACGTTTTTCCTCACGAAATAAATTACCCCATAAGGCCTATCTCATTAAAGCGGCTTATTTATGCATGTGTACTCCCAAGCAGCTGTTTATACATCCATCATATGCCATTGTCTGCTTGCGAATAAGTAGCCACTCAACCACCTTCACTCCCTCTACCCCCCGGTCTTATCTTCCTACTTCTCCATTCCGTCCTCGTACAGTCTATCTCTCTCTCCTCCTCCACCCTCACTTCGGCGCGTCGCCCGAAATCGTTCCGTTAGCAAGTTTTACCCTCCCTTCTATGCAAACATTAGGCCTTTTACCTGCTATTACTTATCATTAAGTTTTACGAAGATCTATTCGAAAATTTACTTGCCGAAACGAAAGGAGTTTTCTAAGTGCCTGCATTAAAATGCATAAGAAAAAAGTTTTTGTGAGAAATTACCGTTAACAATGACAGTAACTTGAAAGTTAAATAGCTATCTCCTAATGTAAAAGTAATGTTAAATTTATTGGTATGTCAATGATCAGTTCGTTGATGAAAATTAATGGATCACATAGAAACAGCATACAACGAGTTTAAAAACAATGCATCCCTAGCTTCAGGCATTAGGTACTTATAATTTTATTTTCTGAAAAACACTCGGCTAAAAATCACTTGCAAAAACTTGTGGGATATACTTACAGCTAAAAAGTAGAGTATTCGACAGTGGCCCTTTTTATTTCCATTATTCACAATAACTGTCTCTCTACTAATATGCATTGCAATTTTTCTGTATTTTGATTCTTAGGTGACTAAAAAATTAGATGTAGAAATAAAAAATATTACTTTTTTGCATTGCACATTTTTTGATGGATAAAAACGGAATATTTACCAAAAGGTGCCGTTATCAAAATGTTAGACTTCAGCTCAACTTAAGAAAAAAAACGAATATAGGTACGTTGTTTTTTAATTTTTAAACGGTAAACTTATTTTGACATTAGCAATATTTTTGAAATTCCAAAATTATTTTTCAACTGTTTGTTAAAGTTTTGTAACATTATGAATAGAAAATCTATATGTTTTCAATATTTCGGTAATTGATTAGTTCTAATAGTTTCAAACTATTTCAAGCGTTTTAAATTGAAAAAAGGAGAAATGTAGAATAATAGTATATAAAGTACGCACCTCGGGAGGAAAAAACTTGGACAGTCCACAGCTCGTGTAAATTGCCACCCGAGCCGCAGGCGAGCCGATTTTACTCCCGTTGAGCGTATATTATTTTTCCTCACATTGTGGCCGAAAATGCTATATTTCCGTTTCGGAGCCGGGCGGGAATGAGGCACTGTCGGCCCGGTGTGAGGAAAAAATAATAAAAATAGTACGTTATGTAACAAGGGAGATAAGTCGCTCTTTATTTTACCGCTATAGTATTTTATTCTCATCTCAACTGTGGCCACTTTTAATATTAAGTGTATTATTTATTAATATTTGGCTGTTTATATGAAATTTACTTATTCGTTGCAAAAGGGGAAAATATGGCCATATTTCCCTCTTTTGCGGAAAAAATATAGTCATATTTCCCGCAAACGTTAAATTTCTTGAAAGATGGAAAGATATCTAACTTTTGTCCCGCTTTTCAGGTAAAAAAGTGGCCATTTTGGTTGAGATGGGAATAAATAATATAATAATACAATAATAATAAATGTTTATGATAAACAAAAATTACATATGTATAAAAAATAATTTACCTGTGTCAGCACAGCATTACGATTAAAATTGAAAATCTCAACAATGTTAAAATCAACAATTTACTCAATACAGTATATCTAGTTCTACTCGTCGTCAAATTTGTATATTCTTGCATCTTTTTCAAACACCACTCGTAAAATCTAGAAAGCTTCGTCTCACGATTCTTTCAGTCAACCTACACTTATAAACCGAGTTACAAATCACAAAAAAATGTCTTGCACCGACAAAAATTCCACTATTCCTCGTAAAATTACAATACACTACACTCATACACACGCAAGTTTAACAGAACGTATAAGTACACACGGAATAGCGAAGTAGGTATGTCATGCCGGATTGTTTACGATCGCGCGCGCTCGCTGTCGATGCGTGTCATCGCCCGGGCCGCGTACGAAACGAAACCTATATACACACACGACAATAAGAGAGTGAGAAGAGAGCGTCTGCAGACGTGACCTTCACGCGCTTCTATAACCTTATCGCACGCCCGCGCACGAGCGTTTCTCTGCTGCCCATAAAATACACACGCGCGTATATTATTTATACGCCCATTAAAAACACTATACGTTAGCGTTGCGGTTGCGGTTTTGGAGGTAACTGCTCAATGCAACTCCAAAATGTGTTGCTGTTCTTTTAAAGCGCCACGTCAATGTCAGTGAATTTTAACGAACTAAGGCACACTTGAGACTGGCTAAACTTATTATCGCGAACGTACGGTCGGTGGTTTTCCTCGATTGTTGTACATACCTACTCACTTTGCGGCGATATCGTTACATTTCGCGGGGCGCGCGCGCGACGTTATATGCTGTTTCACTCGCGCGCGACATTCCTTGAATTTTTTCCCTGGAAGAGCGCGAGAATCTCGTGCTGCTCTCTTGGCGACAGAGCTGGAAACATATAGGGCGGATCAGCCAATCATGAACCGCGTTACTGACAAGGCACTCCCCGATTCGTCACGGTTCCGGAAAGATGGCCGATCTCGCGGTTGCGCTTTTAATCGGCGAGCCTTTTAAATTTTGGTACTTTAAATAGTCTTGTTGTAACAAGTTTGGAACGAATAGATTAATATTGTCCAAATTCAAATTAAGCATATCTACTGTATGAATATTTTTTCGCATCGAGTACGTATTTAGTGTGAATAATTATTTTAATTGAAAGTGATTGAAAAGATATTATAATGTTGTAAATTTTTGTATACAAATAAAAATAAGTAACTTGCGTTACAAAAGGTCCTTTTAAAATACTAGAGATTTGAACAGCGGCTTCATGACATCTGGTCATGACTTTTTTATATAGGGATTCAAATAGTTACTTAGTCATGGATTATACACCTGAAATACAATCAATAATAGAGAACATAACATATTATCTTATTTATGTAGTAGTGATTTTTTCCATGTCCAATGTAAATTTCCATAATTGACTAGTCGCGTGTGCCTAGAGTAAACCTAGAGCATTGCAACAATCAAGCATATCTATCGTATGCGAAAAATCGAATTCTAAATTGGCGCGCACGCTGCACCAGCACCGACGGAGATGGCGCCACGTACATAAAAATACACCGCGCATGCCGCATAGCGCATGCGGCGAGCGAGATAGCGCATTATGCGTTTAAGCCAGAACGAGAGAGAGAGAAAGAGCAATAACCGAAAGGGAAGGAAGACTGGCTGAGAGGCCACCGTGTGTTAGTTATATTCCCGGGATCCAGTCACAAGCGAGCACAAGGTATAGCGTCTATCTGCGCAGTAGAAGATTCGCAGCTCCATTTTTTCCTGTCCCCGCTGCGGCGCACGCATCCTATATGGTACGCAGCGCGGCGCAGTCCTACACTGCCGAGAGTCCGACCACGCCATTGTCTGCGCTGCTCCGGAAGATCATACCTACACGAATCGACCGAAAAAGTTTCCTTAGTACGTCGTGCAGTAGTAGAAATATCAGCAGTTTGCCGAGGGAGTGAGAGAGACAGAAACGCGGTAATAAGTCGTGTGTCACTGTTGCGGAACGAGAGAGCCGCTGTCGAGGAGAAGGAGTCAGGTGGAAAACCACCATCTCTCTGCTAGGTGAGTGACATATTTTCTTAAATGTATGCAAAGAGCCCGAAATGGAGTTGCGCCTCCGGCGGTTCGACTCTTGCGCGTGTTTTGTAAACCCCGTGCATCGGCGTTGTGAATTCATTGTTGTCGGGCGTCTGGGTAGGCCATTTAGGCGTGTGAGCGTTCCCTGCATTGCTACGCGGTTGTGTCGGTAGTCGGCGAAGTGAAAAAATCAATCGCAGGCGTAGATGTTTGTGTAATCTCGTGTAAGATTATTATTATAATTCTCTTAAGTTATTTCAGCATCTGGCTGATTACGACGTACTTGAAAGACATTATAGATTGTAGTACTTGAAAACGTGGGTGTTCATTGTGTATGTTAATAATAAAGGAAGCAATTTTAACATTAATTATTGTGATACAAATTTATAAATCCGTTCAACTCTTGATGAAAAAAAAAAATAAATAAATAAAAAAAAATGTTATTAGATTATTAATCCTCATATTTATATTTTTCAGGTGTACAATAAATGATTGATCAAAATGTACAACAGTGCAGCCATCGATCCCTGGGAACCAGGTTATGGTCCGCAGGAACGTCAACGTCCACACACAAACCAGGAGTATGATTACCAGCAGGAGTACAGAACTAGCAGTAGGTCTCCAGATTACGCTGAACACAGAGAGTTGGATCATCGAGAAAAAGATCATCAAAGTCCAGACTATAGGCACAGAAGAACTAGGGATCGCGAAAGAGACAGGTCTAGGGACGACAGGAGGGATAGAAGTAAGGAAGAACGTGATAGAAACTATAGGGATCGTGAGGATCGCTATGGACGTCAAAGGGACAGCAGAGAGTCTTTAGAGAAGGACAGAGACAGGGATCGTGATAGGGATAGGGACCGTGATCGTGACCGTGATAGGGATCGTAGACGGGATCGTGACAGGGACAGAGATCGTGATCGTAGAAGAAGGGATGACAGAAGCCGTGATAGAGACGATGACCGTGGTCGCGAGAACGACTACGATCACGACCATCCGCGTGGCTATACCGCCATGGAAGGTGTTCATTACAAAAGTCAAACTCCAAATAACACCATCATGATTCGTGGACTTGCGCAACACATTACAGAGAATGATGTACGTATTAAACTTTATGACTTTAAACGCTGCTATATAAAATGTGAAAGTACACTTTTTAGCACGTTTTTTCTTTTGTGATTTTACAGGTTCGGCAGGACATTCTCACTTGCGGATTGATGCCAAAGGACATCAGGCTAATACGCAAGAAGGACACAGGTACTAACCTCTATATAGTTATTTATAATGGGGAAATTCCGTGATTTCGGTATTTTTCTTTGAATTATGCAATTTTATTTTCATCGAAGTAGTTCCTTGACTACACTCTGTATTCCCAGTTCCTGATTCCTCTTTAGAACATTCCGCTTGTAAATAATTAGGGGCCAAAAGGTAAGTAAAGCAGAGCATAGGCGCCGACTTGTCCTTTTAAAAGAAAAAAAGAAATTGTAAAACAAAAAGTAAGAAAGAAAAAACTTTTGTGATGAAACTATACTTAAAAATCGGCGCCTATGATAAAGACATTATTCAGTTGACAAAAGCACACCAAATTCAACGATTAAAAAAAAAAAAATAAATAAAAAAAAAACCAATGAACTGTAAACTTTGACATGAGAGAGAAAAAAAGACCAGTGCTAGACTCGCTCTAGCTGCGGTATTTTTCACGTATATCATGAAAAAATGCAGCTCGAGAATGCGTGTAATAAGCAAGAAAAAGCGCAGGGATAAAGCTTCGCTCGATCGTTCGAAAACACTCAGTCTCTATCAATGGTTGGTGCTGTGACACATTGCCTGCCCTCACCGAGACTCCCAGGCATTAACGTGGATTAACTTTGGATATCTGTGTATTTGCTCTGTATAGGTGCTTCGCGAGGTTTTGCATTCGTCGAGTTTAACGCGACTCAGGAGGCCGCACGATGGATGGAGATGAAACAGGTAGAATGAAGTTCAATCCAGTGTCCCGACCTCTTTGATGCGTTGTGCTCTCTATCAGCGCTTATCCGCGCCGACACACAGACACACTGAGAACACGCCCCGTGGCGCGCAATGGGGGCACGGTATAACCCGCAGTCCGGCTTGGCTGATGATGCCCTCGTCAGCCCCGGCTGCGCATCTCAAAAAGGCTATAAAAAAAAAACCTTAATAAACCTTTTTTATACTTTTTTTTTTACTTATTTAGGATTTACGAGATATATTTCATTTTGTTGCAAATTGTTTGTTTTCATAAGTTTTGTTATTGTCACTGATAAACCTTCGTTGAGCTGGATCTAAGATACTCCTATGCATCCTAGTTTCTATGGATACACTTTCTCTCGAAAAGTTGTATCTCCACGTCGTCATTGCATGCTTCTTTTTCTTTTTTACTTGAAATAATCCCTCAACTATCTCTGTTCTATATTCAACACTTACGATTTCATGTAAAATACATAGGTAGAAATCTTTTTCTGCTTTACGAAAATCCAAACTCCGTACCCGTTCCCATTAGATTCAGCTGAAACTGTTTATCAGAAAACTTTTGCACTTTAACTGTATATATACATATATAAAAAGAAAAAAAAAAGAATTCATAAACGGAAGACTTTTTGTTTATGATTTGAAAGAAAAAAACAACCAACGGTCAACGGCTCTTGATACTAAAACCGGATTATTTTGTTCACTTTCGATCTGATCATTAACTTTACGTGTAAACTTGTAATATATATCGGAGAAATTCGTTTCGAAATTGTTCGAAGTAGAAAGATTCTATAGTCCGTCAGCATCAATCAGAAAAGAAGCAAGCTTTCGGGAGAGAGAGAGATACAAAAACTTTACACTGGCCTGGATAGGATAACACTGAAATCGTCTGTTTCAGGGAGTACTGATGCTGCAGGATCAGTATCGGGCGCTTATGCAGTACAGCATTCCGAAAGAGCACCAGTTAGATAAGCCGCCAGCGAAGAATACACAGGATTGGCATTGTGTAAAGGTATATAAACTATATCTATTTACTTTCGCCGTTGTTAGACGGTAGCGGCTAATGAATTTCCATTTGCTTCAGCATACCTCGACGCACATTATAAGTATTCTTATTGCAAAAAACAAAAATTGACTTGAATCGTATAATTTTTAATACGACTTTTCGTTAGATAATTTTAAAAGAGGGAAGTGAAAGTTTAAATTTACTTTAGCTTCTAAGAGAAAGTGGCTAGATGATATATTATAGTCGTATAATATAATTCATCGAATCACCTATAAAAAATTTATTTAATTTTTCGAAATATAGGTTCTAAGTTTCTAACGAACACCAGCACACAAACCGACACCGATAAAAAGTTTCCTCCCTAAAACTCCATTCCCCCGTAATGACGCTTCTGTTGCCTTTTAGTGTGGAGCTCACAATTTCAAGAGGCGCGAAACGTGCTTCAAGTGCTCGGCCTCACGCGCCGAGAGCGAAGAGGGCGGCGAGGGCAGCGACGAGATCAGCCCCCATCCGACGAACACGGTACTACTTCGCGGTCTCGATGTCCTCTCCACCGAGGACTCTGTCCTGCAGGCCATGCCGGCCCTCTCGTCTCAGCCGATTCGGAGTATACGCATCGGTCGGGACGGCCTCACCAACACTTCGCGTGGCGTCTGCTATCTGGAGATGGCTAACGTCGTCGACGCCATGTACCTTCACACGGCGCTCTCGAAGCAAGGCCTTCAAGTGGACGGCCGCAAGGTCGAGATCGGCTACTGTAAGCTACATCAGGTGCAGGGTAGCGCTAGTTGGAAGCAGGACGGCAATCATCGCTACACCCTGGAAGACGTAGGACAGCTAGCCGAGTACAGCGCGAACCTTTATGCCAAGACGCCCGCGCAGAAGGCCCATTACCTGCAGTATTATACTCAGTACTATCAGACTCAGATAACGCAGGGCACGTCGATAACGCTGCCTTCGCTCAATCAGACGGATCGCGTGAACGCAGCGGCGGCTGTCGCACAATCAGCCATACAACAGCTGCAAGCGTCGAGGAAGATGGGTGATCCCGACGAGATGAAAGGTAGACCTACGCCCACAGCGCCGACGAGTACCGTTCTGGCGACTGGTAGAGTACCAGCGCATTCCAATGATGGGAAAGTCTATTGTAAGTGTCTTTTGATTTCAATACTTCTTTTTCAGTCTAATTTGTTTCACGTTATCGCGGTTCTACTTTTCAATTGTTATTTTCATTTCAATAGTCTAACCTTGTAAGTTCAGCATACACCGACAATAGAAGCATTATTCTTTGATTGTTGTAAAAATCGATTTTTTAATAAAAAGAAAACAAATAGAGTAGAAGACAATGATTCGACTGTTACCGCTTTCATTATGAAAACTAAAAGTTTGTTACGTCAGATGCTCTTTTACGACAGAGATTTACATACGTAATATCTTTTTCATGTATATTTAATTATTTGCGGTATTTGCTGTAAAATGACAAAAGAAAGTCGTAAATCAATTATTTTTTAGTTGCATGATACCTAACGTTGCATAAGACGTACTGACTAAATGACTTTTTTTTGCAGCTGTACCAGATGTTAGCACTTACCACTATGACGAAACATCTGGTTACTATTACGATCCCAGTACCGGACTTTACTACGATCCTAATTCACAATACTATTACAACAGTCACACACAACAATTTTTATACTGGGATTCGGAATCATTCTCTTACAAACCTGCACAACAGAGTCCTGTAACAGCCGCTCCAAGTACAATAGTAGCGTCGGCGACGGCCGTTAGCTCACCAACAGAAGCACCGACACAAATTGCGGCGGCGGCAGACTTTAATGATGAAAGCAAGAAGAAAGATGCAAAGCAAGACAAGGTTAAAGTGGCCAAGAAAATTGCAAAAGACATGGAACGTTGGGCGAAAACTCTTAATCAAAAGAAAGAGAACGCCAAAACCAATTGGACGTCAGACCCGACTCTCGAAGGACATCAGACTAGTGGTTATACTAGTGGAGCGGCTGATGCTGGCTACGCTATTTTGGAGAAGAAGAGTTTGGCGTCCACAGTGTACATTGAGGAGGAAGACCTTGGCGGAAGTAATGGCCTGGTCGCTGCTTACGGTGGCGGTAGTGATACCGAGGAAGAGATCGAAGACGTTCAACAAGAAGAGAGACAACATACGGATTGGAGCAAATTGGCATGTTTGCTTTGCAAGAGACAGTTCCCTAGTAAGGAAGGCTTGGTACGGCACCAACAATTATCCGATTTACACAAACAAAATCTTGAAAATTGGTACCAAGTTCGAGGTCTCGATCCCAATGACCCTCAACAACGAAACAACAAATACCGTGATCGCGCGAAGGAGCGTAGAGCTAAATACGGTGAGCCTGAACCGCCACAGCCCAATAGACTAAAGGAGAAATATTTGAAAACTAGAACGGATGAAATAGCTTCATCTTACGAAGAGCCAACAAGGGCCGGTATTGGTTCCGATAATGTGGGTAATAAGCTCCTTCAAAAAATGGGCTGGAGCGAAGGCATGGGTCTTGGCAAATCGAATCAAGGCAGAACGAGTATCATCGAGACAGAGCGCCGAGTTCCTACTGCTGGACTAGGAGTGAAATCTGCTTCTTATAACGCATTACCTGGAGATACTTACAAAGACTGTGTAAAGAAAATGATGTATGCGCGCTACCAAGAACTTTCCGATTCGTAATGTATTTATTTTGTCTTTTTTTTTATGCGTAACAGCTTCAATTTGTACGTAGGTTATATTATGTATAATGTAATTTCTTAATGATAAAAAAAAATATCAGACGAATCATTTTGTCGAATTTGTATATACAGTAGATCAATAATGATACTGTACAACGCGAATTAACTCTTAACTAGAAGGTCTAAATATAGCGATAGCGTGATTCAACGGAAATTTCTTCTATTCAGAAATCAAATTTAAAGAGAATGTATAATTACATCAAATAATTAAAAAATATTATAGTGATACTACGATCGTGTATTTATTTGTATTTGATACATTGTTACTTAATTATACCATAATCAGATTGAAACAACGAGTTTGTGGATAACTGTTTATTTTTTTAATCTTGTATCACTTGGGTATCACACGTAAATTTTAATCCATTGTTTTTTTTATCTGTGTAATCTCAATAGACGCTATACTGCTATTAAATTTGTGTATTAAAAAAATAAAAACAGTTGTTACATTTCTTTATTATATACGTATTATCTTACAAGTGCTTCAATATCACACTTTTGCCTATTCATCATTTCTAACACGAAATTCGTTAAGAGATGACTAAAATGCACTTTGATCACAATATATACATATGCAATAGCATAAACAATAGTAGAAAATATTTTTTTACATTAATCTAAATAAAAAACAACTTCGTTAAATGTAAAAAACGTATTTTAAAATTAACACTACAACAATGATATTAAATATTTTTAAATAGATATGCAGTCTGATAGGATATGTAAGGCTTTTGTCAAATACATTGTGATATGCAAGAAACAGATGAACAAAGTGTGAAATCTTTTAGTCATGTCAAATCTCGAAAATTTACTACTTAAACAGTGTTTTCTTTTAACTTGCAAAACACTATATATCATCACATGAGTTATTTGTTATAAAATCTTATTAAACATTGACTAGAATCCAAGAATATAAAGGTCGCAATTCATGGCTCAACACTTCATACTCAAGATCACTGATTCCATCAGTGTCAAATCTCTTAGCTCCAGTTTCTAAGTTAGCAAATCTAGCACTACTTGGAGCTTCTTTTTTGTGCGTTAACATATAATACTGTGCTACATCCGGGCCAAACCTTGTCACCTAAAAATAGAATTGATTCTTTAAATTATAGAATAATTTAAATCGAATAAAAGCCATTGCAACTACTTTTTAACTAATGCAAAGTAATTTTTCGTTAAAAAAAAAAAAAATTTTAATTTAAAACTAAAGTTTAAATTTACCGGAAAACCTCTGCTTTGAAGTCTACTATAAAAGTCATCGTCTTCTCCTCCCCATCCAAAGTATACATTTGAAAAACCATTAACTTTTTCAAATTGCTGCCTTGTGAGGGCAATGGCACCTCCGAATAATCCTGTATAGGGAAGATTATACCTAAACGTATTAACACTTGAGCTCATGTGCCTTGGCATCTTGGTGCACGCATAAATATTGTCTGGATTCTGAGGAATGAGATCAATGTCTTGAAATATAAAACAGTGGAAGTCATTGATCTTTGTGGCCTCTGCAAAACCTATATTAAAGAGCTTGGCTCGATTGAACTCCTTCTTCGTGCTCTGCTCAATTACAAAAATCCTATACTCTAGATTCTGCGACTGTAAGAAAGGATGAATATAATTCATGAATACAGTCAGTTGGCTCTGTCGATTTCTGTACGGCAGCACAATTGCCACATTATACACGGGTTGACAGTATGTCGGTTTCCACTGTCCCCCCGGCAATACTCCTAGCCTCCTGGCCAGCACAGCCGGGTCCTCCTTTGGATTGTCATCCGGATACAGAAGCTGCGAGCTCCGGCGTCCCGTGATGTTGACCGTGCAGGCATTGCTCTTCGGCGAGTAGGCACGCTCGAGCTCCGAAACTATATCCTCGGCTTTGATGTGACTGTAGTGCGAAGCGAAGCGAGCCGGGTGCAGGCAGTAGCACAACACGAGCATCGCCGTGACCGAGCAGGACAGACCACGCGCGTACTCGTAGAGAAAGCCGAGCAGCAGCCTGAAGAGCTTTACTAACCTCCGCATGGCTGCCTGTACCGTCGAAAAGATCACTAGCGGCATTCGAGACCCAGGTCACCCAGCGAAATTTCACACTGTCTTCGATGCGGTTCTAATAAACTTCGATTTTGGTCTCATCTTCTTGGCCCCTCCGCGAGCCCGTGTCTCTCCTCCGATGATGATTATTCTCTCAGAAATGCGCGCGCGACGCGTGCAACAGCGTCGCGTACTCGCGTCTCGTGTGCTATTACTTACGTATATATATATATCTAGATAGGTATATAGATATAGCTTTCGGAGCTAGCTCTGCTCGAGCGTCTGCTAGCTGGTATGCAGACGGATTTGCCCGCGCCACGGCACCCCACACCGGTGACTTTTACAATTTTACTATACAACTGCAGAGAAACATTGGGCTGCGCATGCGTTAGATGTTGATAATCGATTGTCATTATAGCATATATAGGTACTACTTATTAGAAGCACAAATACTTAAGAATACTTCTAGGTTATTATTATTCACGTATAAATTATGAGAGGCCGGTCAATAAGTAGGCAATATCATCCTCCATTACGGTCTAAAGAATATCATCTCATTCTGATGTTTACGCACCTTATACCTATAAATATACTTTTTATTTATAATATATTTAAAAAAAATTCATTAACGTTTTATCACTTTAAGTCAGAGTCGTTTTGATTTTCAAATCTGTTTGGCATGAATGATAGCAAGTATTTTTATTCTCTTGTTATATAATAAAAATATATATTATATTATATTTTTATATAGCTATATTTATTATATAATGCGATTCCAATTTTTATTATTGTGTAAACATTAAAATTTTAACTAAATACTTTGTGATATAAGGTTGCTCCAAATAATCAGTGAAAGGTAAGTTAAAGTGAAGAACACTAAAAATCCGATTGATTGAAATAGTGCTTTTCGACAATTGTATACATTTGGGTACTAGCAACTATTTTGGGCAAAATAATTTAACATTTTGTATAGAACAATATATTAATAGTTTGTGCAACACAAGTGTGAAACACGTTCTCTTTTTACGTTCAAACACAGTCTACAATATTACTTTACACATATATATTATTATTGTATTAAATGTATTATTGTAGTATCCAATGTTGTTGTATATAAGTATATACACATTATGCTCATACAACTATACTGCGAAACACGAGTGCAAAATTTGTTTTTCTGTTAACAGTTCAAATTCGACTTAATGTTTTTATTGAACATTTATTATTTTATCATGTTTTAGAAATAGTTTCTTCAAAATAATTTTCAATTCTATGGATAAATAAAGAAATGATTCAATATATTGAAATAAGAAATGTTTATTATTAAAAATGTATTTAAGAAAAAAAGTTAGTTTACAAAATTCCTATATGAAGGAAATTAGATTGGTTTTTAAAATTGTTTTAAATAAATAAACTTTACTTAGTTAAAACAAAATGATTCTTTATTTTAATAACAATAATTGTTTGGAAATTATTAACAGAACATTTAAATTTTGAATAATAAATAAAAAATAAACATTTGTAAAATAATGAAAGTAAAAAATGTACAAAATTTAGATTAATTTTTTTCTTTAAATACTTTATCTTTTTAACATCAGAATAATATATTTTTTTAACAGGGTTATTACAACATAAATAAACTCTGTTTCTTGCTGATTCACAATGTACAATTTATAACATAGTACATTAATTACAATGACTTTTGTCAGTGTACTAAAACAACTCTTGAAGACATTTCCATTGGTTTTTCAACCTCTATTTTAGGTACATTTAAACGTTGAAAGACTTCTAAGGCATCCTCCACAAATTTCTCAACCATTTCATTTGTATGTTTAGGTGTAGGTGCTACACGTAACCTTTCTTCACCCTTTGCAACAGTAGGATAGTTTATAGCCTGAACGTAGTGACCTTTTTCCCTCATTAATGTATCAGCAATTTGGCTGCACACCAATGGATCTCCTATCTGTTAGGAAAATAAGTACATATTAAGTATACCTAGTACACATACATTTTACTAGAGTTTGAAAAACAAATTATACCTTTATTGGAATGATGTGTGAAGGTGATGGAATAACAGGAAGTCCAGCAGAGGAAAGATTTGATTTCATGTAAGCTACTGTTTTTTGATGAGTTGCTCTCAGTGCTCTTCCTTCTTCAGATGCAAGAATGTTAACTGACGCCATAGCTCCATAAAGTACTGTTGGAGGTAGTGATGTAGTAAAAATAAATCCTGCTGCATAACTCCTTACCATATCTATTAATTTTGCAGAACTAACAATGTATCCACCTACATTTCCAAATGCTTTTCCTAAGGTACCCGAAATCATATCCATTTTGTCCAAACAATAATCTCTTTCACCAACACCAGCCCCATGAAAACCATATAGGCCAACAGCATGCACCTCATCAACAAATGTCAATGCACCATATTTATGAGCTACATCACATAATGCTTCATGAGGTGATATATCCCCTGTCATTGAATGTACAGTTTCAAAGGCAACAATTTTTGGAACATTCTTATCAACTTTTGATAGTAATTCTTCTAAATGTGCAACATCATTGTGCCGGAAGATATGTTTTGGTACCTGACTGTTTTTTATTCCCTGAATCATGGAGGCATGATTTCCAGCATCAGAGAAAATATGACAGCCTGGAAGGCTTTTTGCTAAAGTAAATAGTGTAGAATCATTTGCTACAAAACAAGAAGTAAAGAGCAATCCAGCTTCTTTTTGATGCAGATCGGCTAATCTCTTCTCTAGCATCTCATGACCCATGGAGTTACCAGAAATATTTCTGGTGCCACCAGCACCAGCTCCGTATTTATCCAATGCCTCGCGTACTGCACTGATAACTTCGGGATGACGAGACATACCTAAGTAGTCATTTGAACACCATACAGTAATGGGTTTCTCACCCCATGAGTACTCCATAGCTGCTGGGAACTCTTGAGCCAGTCGGTTAACCTTCTTGAAGACTCTGCCATTGACAAAAATCATGAATTAAAATCACCTCGAATGCTCCTAAACCAATTAGTTAGAAGGTCAATATATACCTGTAGGAGTGGTCCTTCTTTTTACGCATAATCTGCTCATGGAAGAAGTCTTCGTACTTGAAGGTACCATTGTCTTTGGGGCTGTCGGTGAGGCTGATGACATCCTCTTTGACAGCCAGACTGGCCTCCTTGACAGCGTCGCGTTCCTTAGAAAGGAACGGGCACTTATTTGCGCTTGGATCAGGCAGTGAATTAGAATCAGTAGTATCACTTGTAGCAGTATAAGTAGTAGCAGTAGGCGCCGCAGCCGTGGCAACCGAGTCCGCGAGGCTGCTGGACAGCCGCGACATTACTGGACAGTGCTGTCCGTAATTGAGGAGCATCGAGGCGCCGTAGTTGCGGACATAGTTCGCCGAGAGGCGTGTGAGAAAGGGGCACGGCATGGTCGTTCCTGCAAAATCACGCGCACAATCAGTTTCAGTCATGTTACCTTACACCTCCTCTCGCGAAAAGAGAAAGTGAGCTCTCTCGGCTGGATAGTCGTATATATGCATCTGCGAGAAACCGAGAATGACTCTCACCTTTGTGACTGAAGCGACAGCTGTTTTGAAGAACACAGTGACGGACGAGCTGCAACAGAGGCGAGAATGACGTTCGATTAGGAGGGTATAAAAAGGTTAAAAAGACGATAGTGCATAGCGAGAGCGCGCGCGCGCGCGGCCAAATGTGGGCCGCTTACGAAAATGGACCAAGGCGACCTGTGCTTGGACTCTACCTCTCGCACTAACGCATGATCGTTCGAATCTATACTTTTACGTAAGACAGAGAGGGAGAGACCAAATCAAGACCACTACCAGCTATAGCCAGTGTAAGTCAAGTAAGTATACCAAAAGCATACGCGAGATCGGTAACGATGCTTACCGTGCTAAGATCGGAGCGCGACTGAATCGAACGACGAGAAAGCGCCGCTCTTTTCTCTTTCGCTCTCGCTCTTTCTCACTCCTTCCCAAGTATAAGTGTATGATATATCTCTCTCCCGCGGCCGTCGGCGCGCACTCGTGGACGGATTCGTAGCCTATACTCGTCGCGCTTGCGCGTTTTATATATATTAACCAAGGCGAAAACGTACACCTGCTGCATATATGCATGCGATGACTAAATACCTATTTGCCTGCACATTTTCCAATATACTGAAGATAGTGCTTCTAGATGATTAAATTTCTTATAATTTCCTCATAACTCAAAAGGTTAATAAAATAATAAACGCTTGTGCGTAGTTTATATAGGTATGGTAAATATTTCAATAGGTCCTATCGATACTAAATAGTTAGATATTTAATTTTGAAGTTTGAACTTCGAACACGGGATCTTTAATGATGGCAAGTTAGCGAAAGAAGAATATTTTTAATGAATTTTAAAGAAAGTTTTCTTTAGTGCTACAAGAAATAACGTATACGAAATTTGAGTGGGGCGTCATTAACTTTTAAGATAGGTATAATGGTTTAAAGTTATAGACTCTTAAATTTATTAGTGAATCTGTATAGAGGTATATTATGTACAAAAGTTTCTACCATGTAGCCGTATTTGCCGTAATTTTAACATTGCTCCATTATACAGTTATTATTTTATTATTTAATTCTGTTAATCAAAGGCATTTCACGGTTATCAATGTCATTGATAAGGAATTTTTTTTTTAATTTAACTTTTTGCTTCAACTGTCAGTCGGAGAACTACCTTAAGAGACAATTAAATGCCGCGCGCGCTTGACCGAGTTTGCACATATTGCTTCCCGCGTGCTTTATCGCGTCGTGGTTTATTATGCATTGCCGAGATTAAAGAGCCGAGAGATTTGTAGAAGCGCATGCGTGCTGTTTATACGCGCGTGTGTGCAGCTGGGATTTTTAATTTTGGCCATGCAGATCAACAATGAAAGAAAAAGAGACGCAGAGAAAGAGGAAAGAGAGAAAGAGAATCTTGTCACGCGGTAAGAAAGCCTCGACAGTCGCGAGGGGATTGTGCAAGCCGAGATCTCTCTAATATCCTTGAGGTCTAAATGAACTTTGCCCGAATCGGAGTGAATGTATATTATACATACATGCTAGAGTCGGAGAAAAAATGAATATTCGTTGTTGGTCCGTGCTGCTATACGTCAGCTTTAAAAATTTGATTTTGAGCTGAAGTTTGGATCACTCGGTCGCACTTCTCGCATTTAAGAACGACATATTCACTTATTTATCTTTAAGAGTTTTCAGAAAAAGGCGATTGAGCATTCGGTCTTATCAAATTAGTTTTACAAATTACTTATCGACTAAGAATTGCTTGATCCGCGACTACGCGTGGACTTTTGGAGTATTATACAATGACCGGTTATTTGCTTTGCTTTTCCGCATTGATAGTATCAGCCCCATTATCATTTAACGGATGTACAGTTGAATACAAATTTAAATTTAAAAAACGTGAATTCTGATAAGCGCGGTGTAATAAAGCAAGCATAGGTTATTATATATTGTTATTTATTTTTATCTTATCATGAAGACCACTCTATACAATGTAATATAATGTAATGATTACATCGATAATTCGTGTATGATGCTTACTATATTTAATTTGAATCATCATGAAGTTCGATAATATAAGTATACGTTATTGAAATGCATAAAAAATATAATATTTGGCAGTAAAAGTTCGAAGGAGGCAGTGTAAGTATTTTGTTTCTTTTTTGAAATGTCATTCTGACTCAAGGATATTTACATGGGCTAACGTCAGTGCGTGAACGACTTTAATTGGGAGGCAATCGCGCATTCGAAAAGGAAAGGAAACGGCCGAGTGTAATGTTCGACGTAAGGCTTCGACGTTTCTGTCATAACGAGTTTCGTCCCGACTTGGCGATAGGTACATAATGAATAAAAGAAAATTTAAACTTCCAAACTTGAACGATTTAACACATAACTTTTGCTTTGATTTCGAATTTTTTAAAAACAAAATATGTAAACATTCATTAAATCTTGAATTGTGTCAGGTTCAAAAAGATTATTCAAAATTCGTTTATGAATGTAACATTTTTTAATTATTTTTAATGAATGCATGGAATTTATGATTATGTGAAACAGCTGTGCATTTCCGATATCTACTTATTGCCAATGACGAAACTATGTTGGTGTATATAATTCAGTTTACAAAAATTTTTTAGATAATTCTTATTGTTATANTGAAGTTTTAAAAATAACAAATCAGAAAGATTGTGCGTGATAAAAGTGCATCTAATCGTGCAAGTTTAAGTTTGTATAACTTTGATAATTAATCCACAATATTTGCCGTGAAAAATTTCGATTCAAACACGTACAACAACAAAAATGAATTTTTTGTTTTGTACTGATACGTAAGAATGAGTTTATTTTAAAATTTTGACAATCTACAAAACAAAAATTTCATTTATATTTCAATAGAATTTCATACATGTATTTTATATGCGATACTTAATTTATTGAGATTTTAAGACTTAAATATAATTATATTATTTAGTATTCTTATTTATTTGTTTTAAAAGGATATTTATACCAAGAAAGTTTTGTACCTTATAGCCATAAAATTTTGTTTTCAAATAAAATAAGCCTTTATTATGGATAAATATCTGAATAAATATTAATTATTTATCTATTTTTTTTTAATATTAATAAAATTGAAGATTAAAATATTTTTATATTCATTAATTAATCGGAAAGTGTCTTGCCATAATTATAGAAAGTTTTATATTCTCAAAACGAGGAGTAATTATACTTTAATATTGCCGTAAGAATTTGCAAATGACAGTTGAGATGAAAATGACTTTTAGCATTTTGTCAAGACAATTTTCATAATATATCTACCAAGGTCCCGAGATTAGTGTCATTTTAAGTCTCGAATTCATAGTCAGAGCTCAGCGTTCAAACTTCAAATATGATGGTAACGTTAACTCTACATCTATATGTCTACATTAAGTCATACTTGCGCATTGAGTACAAATTTCTGACTAAATTTCAATCCAAAGGAATTATTCCATTTTTTTTTCTCACAAAGGTGGCTTAGTTCTATGTTTCTTCTTTTTTTTAGTCTATTTCAATATAACCGACTGAGAAACATTTATTATTAAATTTACATATATTAAAAATAAAATAATTTTGTAATGTTTTTAAATTGACAAAATAATAATGTAACGTTAATTTCAGTATTTCACTTTTCAATGGCTTAAAGATAAGCTAAAACTGTAAACAGTTTAGACTTTAAAACTTGTCAGACTTAGACTTTAAAATATAACCAACTGAAAAACATATATTAAATGCCCAACAGTGTTGACGGAAATTTCCTTATTAAAAATAAAATGGTTTCGTAATGCAGGTTTTACTTAAATAGAAAAAATAACAATTTAACGTTAAATTTAGTGTTTTACTTTTCAATGGTTTCAAGATAAGCGGAAATAGAAGACGACTCAGACTTTAAAACTCGATCCAAATATTATTAAAATTTATGCGGAACATGCTTCGATTTCCTACACGTCAGTCACCCTATTCAATTATTCAGAACACCGGCCACTTGTACGTAACGCGACGACGGCGACTGGAGGAAACCGATGACACCAAGTTCCATCCCAACATTTACACTCCATCAAAACCTCAATACTTGTAAAATATATATATATACTCACCGGGCAACTTGTGATTCGGGAATAAACATGTGCCATCGCTTCAGAAAAAACTCTCAACTCCAGTCACGAACACAGCGTTAAATAATTAAGCGAAATTTCGGTAAAAAATAAGGGCGTATAAATATAAAACTTATATCAAAAGTGTATGCTGGACTTGACTAGACCGCGAAGTACAAATCCGTTGAGATTCCAGAATGAGAGAGAACGAAAATAAAAGGAGCTCCGAAATGTCAAATCCGAAGGAGATGTACCAACTCTACGCGTTCTCCACGTGAGAGTCGTGCGACGGACTGGCTGGCGTTTCCTAAAGTACTATAAGACGGACTCGCGGTCCGCGCTAAAAGCCGTCGCTGCCACTACCGCCGCACACACTAGTGGGGCGCCCGACAGCAGCAGCAGCCACGGCACGTACGTACGTACGCGCGCGCATTATATTATTTTCCGCAAGCTCATCATCACAGTGCGTCGCGGCAGACGTATGCACACTTAAATGGCTTTCAATGGAAAATATATAGGAAAAAAAGAGATCTGGTGCAGCTGTGGCTGGCTTTCGCACGTGCGCCGTTCACGTGGTCCAATCTTCATCAGCATCATTGCTGGACAGCCCATCTGTCTCTATTGCGCGAGGGCACGAGATGCTGCGGCGCTGATTTTAGCCTTTTCTACTCTCGTTAAGCGCGATTGTGATTTTTATTGGGAATCTGTATAACGGGCGCCGCGGCAGCTGAGATTCGCCCAATGTGTAATTATGTAACTCGCACGCACGCGAGCTATATTGAATTATATAACTCGAGTTTATTTTTATTTCTATCTCTTTTTTTGAAGCATGGTGAAAAAAGGTAGCGGCTGTTTAATGTATATATAAGTTGTAACACGGGCTTAATTATAAGAGTATGCTGTACTTGCGTGTTTGCACTGGACGTGTGTGTACGTGTGGGTATAAACGTATCTGCACGAGAATAGTGAAAGTTACAATTGCTCTTCGCGCGCGTGGAGAGGCTGCGAGAAAAACATGCATGCCGTGCTCGCTTTTGTCATAAACGAGTGAAGGTTGTTTACACACTTTGAGGCAGTTTGCTTCTTGGCAATACTTTAGCTCGATCCGTTTATAAATTCATCTAATACTGCTCACGATTACAATATAACTATTTTCAAGTAGTAGTGTTTCCGTAGGTTCGGCGAAGTCATCATTACTCAATACGATCGCTAGCTTATCATTGTTATTTCTGTAGTGTAAGAAGAAAAAAGCGCGTGTATATAAGTATATATTTAGAAATATATTTGTTCAGGAAAATAGCAGTATCGAAACATGTAATCGCCGTTTTTAATTCAGATAAGGCACATATTGTTTGATTATTTCACGAAATACAATTGCATTGTTTATTAGAATATTTTATGCTGCAAACTGCAGTTATGATAAGAAAATGGGTTTTATTTCTAATGACTCTGAATAATGATTTAATATCTTATTTTTACGGCTATCATTAATTGAGTAAGTAATGTAAAGAGACAAATAATATCTTCGTTTACCTAATCATTTCTTGCCTGTATTATAATAATTTATTATGAATAATAAAATTAATCGTATACATATAAGTTTAAATTTAGATTTATAAGATAGGTATTAATAAAAAGGCGTCTTAATGTGTATCAATGCATTTATATGATAAAAAGTTTTTCTAGACTTGACCTTCGTCTACTTACCATCAAATACTATTGTTATGTTTCGCATAGATAATTTTTAAATAAGTGCACATTATAATTTATCTTAAGGAACTTTACTAAATCACTGGAACACGCGGTAACATATCTTTATAGGTTCTTATTTTAAGATTTATTTTGTATACTTATATATTTGTATATAACTTTTGAGGAACAGATTTAAGTGCAGTTTTTTGAATTTAAATTTGAATACATATTTCATATTTAAATATTCCTTTAAAAAAAAACGAAACCAAGATATTATCAAATGAATAATAATATATATAGCTAAGTTTTTTCCTAGAAAACATAATTGTAGGTACGTGTATTTTCCTATATACTTTTATACATAAAACACTTGTAAATAAATGAGATATTGATTCTTGGTGCGAGCGAACAAACATATTTGTACTCCTATAATTGCTATAATTTTATTTACAATTACTTAAAAGTACATTTATTATTTTTAAGTAAACAAGCGCTACCATTATCTACATCTATAAAAAGAACACTACAATATCAATACATTTATGATTTCAATTAAGGGGTTCTTATTAAATTACACTAATTGGTATCAATTTCTACCCTCTTCAATTTGCCAGTCCGAGCAATTCCCACCTTAACTACTTATAGCGTTTCGTGATTCCCCGTCGTTACTGTGAAAATCAATCTGCATAAAATAGTTATTTACAGTCTTCCTGATGACCAAGTTTTCCTTTCCGTGTATAACATTACAATTACTGACACGTGTTTTTTTCCTCCGGGGGTTCACTATCATCGATGTATCCTCGAGACGCATTTAACCCCAATCAAAACTCCGATCCTATGTTTGCATTCGAAACCCGGAATCTCCGATATATACACGTAACTACTAGCGTGATTTTCAGGTGTTTGACGCCTGTGTATATGTCAATATGCATACAGAACAC
This sequence comes from Torymus flavipes, assembly GCA_030522905.1. Taxonomy (NCBI): domain Eukaryota; kingdom Metazoa; phylum Arthropoda; class Insecta; order Hymenoptera; family Torymidae; genus Torymus; species Torymus flavipes. The sequence goes on along the minus strand of JAPYZO010000771.1, from coordinate 3,426 downwards.
GCATGCAGCTGTCCCGCGAATGCATAATTTCCGCGCACTGCTCATGAATCGTTCATTTCCTGATTAGAAAACAAAAACGTATAAGAGTGAGCTGGAAGCGGATGATCAGCTGATTATTGATTATTGGAAAGTGCTGGAAAGTTCATTTCCGATTTTTAATTACAGTATCATACGCTTGATATTAGCTTTGGGAACTGACTTCGCAGTCACATCATTTTGAATAAATTTCCAGAGTGCGCGCGCGCTATCATCAAGTTTGCCCGATACTCGGTAAAGTGGGTTTCCTTATAGCATTTAGCAGCACACGATACTTCATATATTTCCTCCTTATCAATCCTCGATAAACACGAGAACGATAGTTTTTCTGCCGATACGGCAACTCCCTGTTCTGAAAAAGTTTTTCGAAAACCACCAGAGCGCGGTCATTCCAACTTGCGCACCTATTCGAAAATCCGCGCGAAAACTCTCAAGCGCAATGCTACACTCATATGCATACACTGCACGCACCTAATCCTCACCGCGAAACCCTACTACCTCCAGACCATACTTAAAAAAAGCTCAGCGGCTCTGATCCTCAGCTAAAAAAAGGGGTTGAATTTCACCCTATACCTCCGAAACAAAGAGTCTACTACTCCCTCTTGCTGCAGCAGCAGCGCGCTGAGAAGAAGTCGAGGGCTCTCCTATCGTCGTAGGGGGCATGGACCTCTGTCGGGGGCGTTCGGCCCGATCGATGCCTCTTCCGCGAGCGAGCGCGCACTCACACACTCTTTCCCGCGGATGCCTCTCCCTCTCCATTCGTCCAGGGTATATAGACAGAGCGCTCTGCCGCCCCACGCGAAAAAGAGGGACGATGATAGAACAACCTTTCGGCTGTGCTGCGCGCGCGCAGAGCTAGATACATATAGGTGTAAGTGTAATACACGTACGTACGTATACCCCTCCACCAACACAGACACGGACGGCCGCCTTTGAAGCCGCCGAATGGACCCCGCCACTGCACTACCACCGCCACCGTCGCGCTCGTCCTTCGGGTAGTAGAGAGCAGTACAATAGTGCACACTATAAGCCAGGAGCGCGCGGACGTACCCGCAGAAGCAGCTCACCTTTCATCGACACACACCGCTCATATTATATTCGTCCGTCCGAAGGGCTGTTGCTCCCGTGCTCGCGCGCATCCGTGGATCTTCTTTCCATCTCCGAAACATCAGATTTGGAAAAGGCTGTATTACACAGGTGGAAGAAGTACGGAGCCAACGGCAGAAGCGCGATTCTCCATACCCCCCATTGTCCCAGGTGAGTTGACGCGAGTTTGTGTTATATGTATAGGTTTTTGTATACTGGAGAGAGAGAGAGAGCTTTTTTTTTGGTGTGTGGGGGACGCGGTGGGCTACTGCGGCGAGCGAGACTTCGCCCCCCTACGTGCGCGCGCGCGTATTATACGTATATAAGGGTTAGTCGTCCTTTTTGACCCTGGAGGTCGTTCTCACGGATTTCCAATGTCACTCGGTTTCCTTCGTCGATGCGCTGGTTTATTGCCGCGTTGTTGTCATATGTGTTCTTTGTTCGGCCCGTGGAAATGGGTGATGAATTGCTCGGTAGATAATAAAACTGATGTCAATTCTAAGTTTTAGATGAGTCTTTTTTTGTTGTTGTTTAGTCGACGTTTATATTAACAACTTCTTAACTCTTAGTTTTTGGTACTATAAGGTACAGGAATGGAATGGCTTTTTATTTTAAGGAATTCTGGACAGAAACATAATTTTTTATTAATTAATTGACCCGAGTTTATGTATCTTTCATTTTTTAACTTTACCTTTTTTTTTAATACTTATACGATGCCTATAGGTAAAAATAAAATTTTAATTAATATGGTATATTAAATAGTTTTTATTTCATAATAAAAATGTTATTGAATGCCAGAAACAAAATTGCCACTGAGGTTCACAAGCCGTAGTTTATATACAAAATAGTTATACAAATACTTTATAACTAATGTATAATGTCCTCATTAATGGCCTACCAAAAATCACGGCGAGTTATCTGCTGCAACCCCATTGCTCCCAGCTGTTTACGCAACTAAAAATCCCTTACAACCCCACATTCGCACCCAACTATCTTATCCAAGATCATCTCAGATGCCCGCGGGTCTCTCCACAATTATTACTGACAAGTAAGCTATCGTCGGCTCCATCTCTCAGCAGAATAACTCTCGCGCCGTTAAAGAGTTATTTTCCACGCGACGATTCGACGACACACGGCCATGTCACCGCATCAATTGGCCGTAATTTCACGGCGCGTATTATACGCTTACGTACGTCACAATCGGAGGCTCGTGCGCGCACACACACACGGGCGGAGGTATCAAGACACCCGGCGATCGATAGACCACGTCTGTGTCCTGTCTCTCTCTCTTTCCTCTCTGATGTGCACACACGCGTATGGTCTTCTTTGCAACCGGCGACGGGAAAGATGCGCTGCGTGCAATTTTTTCCCGATTGGGCAATCGCGGGTAAGTGCGTGATGCGGCCAGAGGTCAACTATCGCGACGCGCTTGATTCGCCGACGTTGTGTAGTATATACGGCGCGGAGAGAACTTCGCCGTATATAGAGGCGGAGGAGCATGTCAAGTTTGATTCGCGATCGGTATAGAGCGATTGGCTGTACGTGAGGTTTATTTATAGAGGCCTCGTTCGTTTAGTTTATAGTATAGAGAGATAGAGAGATAGTACGGTGGGTTTAGTTATAGAACGCGGCTTCTATAGGGTGCGTTAATTTTGTTATAGTCGGCTGGTCTATAACTTGCTTTTACGACCTTTTCTTAAGTTGTATTAATAAAGTGGATGAGTTTTATAGATTCCGGGAATAAAAGGCGTTAATTCAAGTAGTCGGTAAATAGTACAAAACATTTTCAAATTAATTTCAGTTTAAATTTTTAAAGTACAATGTATGTTACTTGCATATGAATTGTTTACAAAAAATTATAATCAATTGTGAGCTTAAAATGTTATATAGAATTTTTCCTAACTATTGGTGATATAATATACGTTTTTATATTATATGTTATTGATTTTGTAATTAATTAAATATACATTAATTCGCAAATATTAGTTCTCATCACTCGAAAACTTGAACAATCAGAATTAATTGAGTCTACATATATACGGATATATAGAAGCGTGCAAGACTGATCTATTCTATGCTAAGCCCATGAATTGGCCTTTAAATTTTACTAGCGTTCTATATCTATGTGTACCATGTACATCGTCATATCTAGCGAGTTAAATTTGAATGTCAATTTGTCCGTTACTCGTGCAGCGTGTATTCAGATGAATCACATGGACATCTATCATTTCATCTGGCGGTCGCGTCAATATACGGCGTACAAGAATTAATGCGATTCTTCGGGTTTATACGCGAACCAGCGCT
>JAPYZO010000770.1:0-32655 GCA_030522905.1 Torymus flavipes | reverse complement strand
AAATTATTAAGAATCGAAAACGTTTGCTTATATTTTAGGAAATATTTGGGCTCAGTCGTGGACGAATATTTTAGACATAACAATGCCTTACCCTGGCAAAAATTACTTAGATGCCACATTAGAAATGCAATCTCAGGTAAATTTAATAATTTACTAATATTAATGGAATCTAAAAGTTATGAGAAAATCTATAAACCATTTTTTCGATATTTTAGGGATATACTCCTATTGAAATGTTCCGAGTTGGTGAAGACTTCTTTCTATCTCTCAACTTAAGCGTACTGCCACCAGAGTTTTGGGCAGGAAGTTTAATCGTCGATCCAGGTGACCGCCCGCTAATTTGTCAAGCCTCTGCTTGGGATTTCTGCAATCGCATTGACTACAGGTAATCTTCTTTTTATTTAAACATTCAAATTGAAATGTTTTTAATTTGTTTAGTTTTATTGGAATAAATTAAAAAGCATTAAACTAAATTTAATTAATTTACACATAATTTTTTTTATCATGGTCATATAAAAATTATAAAAATTTTCAAATTAAATTTATTAGAAATTATAATCATGAATTTAAATTAAAAAAAACTTTCTAGCTATAAAAAACGTATTTACTTATAATTTTCAGGATTAAAATGTGCACAAAAGTTACCATGAAGGATCTAATTACGGTACACCACGAAATGGCTCACATTCAATACTTCTTACGTTACAGTCATCTACCACGAGAATTTCGCGATGGTGCTAATCCAGGTATGGCAGGAACGAAACTTACTTTCAAAGTAACGAATAAAACTTCTCGACTATTCGATGTGCCGTAACAATATTGGGACATTAAGTTTTAATGCCCCAACTGCTTTAGTGCCTTCTTCGACAAAAAACAATGTTCTTGTTCCCTCTTTATTTTGCCAACGGGAAAGAAAGCAATTACCGATTTTAACAGAATACCGCGTCGGCGAAGTAGGCAATACGCTATAAATTTTATTATCATTGCTAATCGAGCTTTCTCCACCTCTGGTGATTCGTTTAAGGAATGTTTCGTAAAAAAATGTTATTGTGGCACGATCAAGTAACCATTAAAAGTATTAGAAACTTCTTTTTGTATTATTATATTTTATGTATTTATTAAAAAATTATATAGGTCTGATAGTTTGCTAGTATTTTAAAGAAAGTAATATATAAATTATCTGAATCACAATTAATTATTACATAAATTGCTATTTTCTTCTCAAAAAGAAATTTTATTACAAATAATTTTTGACATATTTTTTTCTCGCAGGTTTCCACGAAGCTGTTGGAGAAGCAATTGCTTTAAGTGTATCGACACCCAAACATTTACAAACCTTAGGATTAGCTAACAAATACGTAGACGAAAGAACTGCTGATATAAATTACCTTTTCTCATTAGCTATGGAAAAATTAGTTCTCCTACCCTATAGCATTGCTCTTGATAAGTGGCGTTGGGATGTGTTCAGAGGGGAAGTTAATAGAGAAGAATATAATTGCCATTGGCATAGACTGAAAGAACAGTATTCTGGTACGAAGCCACCTGTCCTGAGATCTGAAGATGACTTTGACCCTGGCTCCAAATATCATATTCCAGCGAACATCCCTTACATTAGGTGAGTGCATAACATGTTTATTTTCTTATAAATAAATAGATAACTTTATTTTTTTCTAAATACTTTATTCTATAAAATTATAAGTTCTATGTTTATTTTACATGATGATGACATTATTATAAAATATGAATTAGGATGAGATAAAAATATAAATTAAAGAACCATTAAGTAAAATAATTAAATATAATCAAAAGAATTGTATAAAAAGCTTTAGTCGTAATATTTTACATATTTTATTTAGTAATTATTTTTTTTGGTGGTCTTATGTTTCAACCAGTCAAACAGCAACTTTTACTTCATTAATAGTATGTATTAAAAGCGCTCTTACTCAGTTTTTATGATCATTACTTGCGCCCTTAAATTATTTTGTATTATAAATAATAAATTAATAACTGCTTTCTTCAAGATTTATTTTTGAAAGCAAGAATATTTCTAAATTAATTATACTGATTTTTATAGAACTTTTGCATTTGTAAGTTTTGCAGTAATCTTTTTGAAAGGCATTTTAATTACCGACCGGTAGGATCTTTCTAATGGAGCTTGAAGTTTTACCTCGGAATTATAGAAATCATTTTTTTCAAATTCATTTGATCTTTTTGATGGTTCTCTAATGATAAGGGTTCCTTCTTTATTCATCTAAAAAATTAATAAAATTATTAATGAAAGTCATACATCTTTATTGACTTCTATAAAAAATAACTTACCTCGTCATTAAATTGCTTAGGAGGAACGGTGAGGTCGACTGCTTTTGTTTCGTAATTTTTTTGATGAAAACCATATGCCGGTACATACGGCATTGGAATTGTAATATATACTTTCATAGGTACTGGAGATCTATTATCGTACTGATTAGCTGATATTGGAAGTTTTACTTCTCGTTGTAGTAGATCAAATAACGCTGTAGGTGTTTTGGTATCTAATGATAAAGTAGCAAAAGATCCTGTCATATGATTATTTGGCTCTGTTTCCTTTTCAATCATTCGTTTATGTAATTTACCCTTAGGATTAAGTTGAATATTCGGATTTAAACTACGATTCTGGTTTAGATTTGGATTTGGAGGTGGCGGACTCATATGCTGGTGAGGACGCGGGCTTGTATTATAATTTATATGTAAATGTGGTATTATACTACGATTTGGTTGGGACTGAGTATTAGAGTTTGAATGAACATGAGGCGTATGATTTGTAGGGAAGTGAGAGCTACGGTTTGGATGCGCATCATAATTATGATTTGGATGGGGATATGGATTGTGGTTTGAATATGGATGTGGATTATCTTTTGTATGAGGATTTGAGCTATAATTTGTCGCCAAAGTTTGATTTCTGTCGTCGGGGGCTACTTTTTCGCCCGTAGTTTGAGTTTCTCCCGTACTGATGTCCCCGAAATCGTCGAATTCCCCAAAGTTTTGAGTCGTTTTCGGATTCTTGTTGTCGTCCCACAGTTGACGGTGCCTGACCCAACCTTCCTTTTTGGTGCTGGACCAGCCGCCATCCCCAAAATCCGAGGCATACATTTTGAAAATTTCGGCATCCTCCTCATCGTCAACATCAACTTTCGTTCCGGGAAAATCATCCTTTGTATTAGAGTAAGAACTAGAAAACGTTTTTGTGTCACTCTTCAATCCGAAATCACCCTTAAAGCTCGAATCAGCACTAGCATCTAGACCAGAGAAGTCAGCACCGAATCCTAACGCTGTCGATGAATCGAAACTATTGATCGAACTGGGGATTGCAGTTATCACTGGCACTGATTTATCACTGACATCTTTTGCACTTTCCAAACTCGCATCAACTTCGGGCCCGTCGGTTGATTCGACTGATCGATCAGTTTCTTCAGCAGATATAGCTTCCGCAGATTCAAGATTCTCGACACTTGAATTCAGAGCTTCCTTGGGTATTCCTAATTCTTTAGCTTCGGAAGAGTCATCTACTTTGTATGATCCAGGTGGTGTATAGCCATACTGGCGATCGTAGATTTTGGAATCATAGGGTCTGGTGGATTCAGAGCCAGGTGCTGCAGCTTCCTCAGCAGTCTTCTTGGAGTTAGAGTAGGCTTCTTTGACGGTTACTGTTATTGTTGACGAATTTCCAGAATTAAGAGCTTTTTCAACTGCACGTTCTGCAGCTTTTTCAGCTGCTCTCTCTACTGCAAGTTCAGCTGCTCTTTCTAAATCTTCTTTTTTCGTCGATAGGTCAGCTATTACCAATGACCCATACAGAATCGCTGCAGAAATGGCGAGCAGTTGCTGTAAAAAAAAATTATTATATTTCATTGAGCCAAAAAATTAATACTGGCTTGTGAAGTACCAACTCTGCGAATTTTAACCGAAAATAAAGTATATTTACACGGGTGAGAAAAAGAATTTATTATTATTTTGTCACAGTCAAATTGTAAAAAAAATTGAAATCTATTAGTGTAAAATACGATACGTTTGCATTTGCAACACACAATCATATATCAAAATCATCCCCCGCGCACTTTAATCAAAATTGATGCTTCACATACAGTTGACACTTCGCTTGTTAATGCGTCGCAAATGAGTATATCAATTACGAACCAAACGTCCCATGACGATGCGCTCGTAGAATCGCTGAGGCGCCAAACTAAACTGCTTGTCGTGACTGCGGCTCCGCGCATTATTTATACCGGACGGGTACTTTCTCGCCCAGGCCACCGCGGCGCCTGCCATGCGACACTCTCTAAAGTTATAGCTTGACCACTCTCTCTTCGTCTAACAATTGGATTGGATATCATTATATACGTTACCCTTTTTTCACTAATATTGGGTTTTGCCGAACTAGCTATATTTTTTATTATGCTCTGTTAATATTTCTATGTACTCATTGTGATTTTGGAATGATTCTAAGAAATTTTCTCGATAATTTAGGTCAACTACTTATATATTCGCTCGGTAAGAACTGAAGTTATTTCTTACAGTTACATTTTATAAGATAATTATAATTGAATGAAACATTAGAAAAAATGACTATAATTTCTTTAAAAATTACTATATACATTATACAAGAAGATATTAACGATTTATAACACCAAATTAATTTTGCAACGAAGTTGTGTGTGCGTGTGGGTGGGTGTATGTGGGTGTATGTGCCTATGTGTGTGTGTGTATGTGTGTGTGTGTGTGTGTAGGATTGACATAACTCCCAATTTCTCATCCTGATAGAATAAAAGTCGAGAAAGATTACGTTAAATATATTGTAACACAAACGTCTCACGGCTCTCAAATCTGTCAACTTTCTACGAAAAGCCGTAAAGTCATTCAATTGTCTTCATTTCCTTGTCTAGTTTCAATAATTATTTTAGAAAGAGTATTAAGATACACTTCGTAAGATCCATCCAATACATTAGGAACTCTAACGTATTTTTCTGATAGGTATCATTAAAAAAATTAAACGTAAATTAAATGAAGTGCACTACGGTTAAAACAAATTAGCAAACTTAATAAGGTGTGATTATAAAAAAAAAATAAATAAAATTTATGCTGTTATAGCTTAAAACGATCGTGTGATCATCGCAGCATAACAAATGATTTAAAACCACATAGGCTCACGCGAACTGCCCCGCTGCATAATTATCGCTTCTAACTTTCATCTCGATTTCTTTCGACAACTCCTCTATTTAATGTTTTGCAATTTTCTTATGATATTAGTAAGTAATTAAAATCGCCTTCATAGATAAATATCTTATTTTAATATAAACGATGTCATTTACATTATTTTACATGCATTTTAGCTTACAATTATTATAATAGATAAATATTTTTAATTTTAGTAGTTAATATAATATTCTATACAAAACAAAAATATATATTACTGTATTAAATAATAAAGTAGTTTTCATTAGAACATGATAACGTATAATTGCAATGATAAAATTGCTGTCACTGTAAAATCTGACATTTTTACTTTATCATTTATAATTTAAATGAAACGATAAATGCATTCATAAAAAACTTATTATTACAAACTAAATAACGAAAAGATGACTTGATTATACGCGATATTAGAACTCAATAAAATCCGACCTGCATTTTATTCGCCTTTTCCTTCGTGAACTTTCGAGGTTTCTTTTGGCTTTTCAATTGACTTTTCTGCCTTGTCTTCGATCACCTTTTCTTCTTCCTTCTCCTCGTGAACTGGAACTGGATAGGGTACTTCTTTTTCTACTGAATAGTATACTTCTTTTTCGACGGGATAAGGAATTTCTTCCGGTACCTCGACTTTTACTGGAACTGGCTTATCGTACGGCACAGGTATTGGATTATCGACCTTCACCCTGACAGGCACTGGGACAATCTTTTCTACCGGGTATGGTACATGCTTTACTACTGGGACTGGATATGGTTTGATAATATGTACTGGTACAGGTCTGTCTTCTTCTACCCTTACTGGGTAGGGCACAATTTTGTCAACCGGAAGGGGTTGTGGAACATGAACAGGTATTTTGATCGGGATAGGTATCTTCCTCTCTACGGGAAAAGGTTCAGGAACAGGAACCTTCACCTCGTAGTAGATCTTCCTTTCTACTGGATAGGGGTCCGGAATGTAAACTCTGTGGGGTACTGGCCTATCCACTGGAACATGGACAGGATAATATGATTCTTTTACCACTGCAATAGGTTTCGGTATTTTAACGGGAACTTTCACTACGACTTTGACGGGGTAAGGGATTTGTTTCTCTATGGGATAAGGTTCAGGTACAGGTACCTCAACGGTATATGGAACTTTCTTATAAATTGGTACATGGACTGTTTTCTCCACCGCATAAGGCTCTGGAACATTTTTTACTATCGTTATTGTCTTAGTTTCACCCTCTATTTCTCCTGTATGTCCCTCTGAATATCCTTCTGAATGTCCTTCTGAATGTCCTTCTGAATAATGATCACCAGAAAATGAATAACTACCTATCCCTTCTGAACTTAAAGATGATTCCATTGCCTGAGTATCCATATGTTGATCTACTTTTATTTCGCCTTCATATTCTGGATAAAGGAAGAAATGCTTTAGCCTTTTTATTTATAAAGCTTATGCGGAAGAAATTTTTCTTTTTTGCTAACTTTACGTTTTTTAAAGAAAATTTACTATTTTCCGCAGAAACGCTAGGACACGCTCGTTATGTCTGATTTTTACTTTCATAAAATAGTAATTTTTAGGATTTTTGTAGCAAATTTTACCTTTTGGAATTTTATATTTTTCATAACTGCTGAAATAAAATATCACAGTATCAGTCAACTTTGCTACAAAAATCATCAAAACTACTATTTCAAAAAATAAAATTTGCTACGAAAATTGTAAAAATTTCTATTTTAAAGGTAAAGTCCCACTGTATCCCAGCGCTATTGATGCAAAAAATAGTTAATTTTCTTATAAAAAAAGTTCTCTATTTTTTAATATAAATTTGATAAAGATACGGAAAAATTTCAGCATATTATGAATTCTCACCATGCTCTTCGTTGGTCGTTGTTCTGTCAATTTTGTTATCGGGATCCTTTATGCTTATTGTTTCATTCACATTCGTATCTTTGCGATCAATAGGGTGCACTTTTGTCACAACATACCCTATTCTACGATTACTTTTCTTATCAATAAGGTATTCGACTTTCTTGACTTTTGACTCAACTTCATTGATTGGCAGAATTATTGCCAGAATGACTAATAGAACTACTGCGTGGCACTATTAAAAGAAAATTGTAATTCGTTGTTATAATTAAATACAGTATTATATAAAATATATATATTTCAAAATGATAATGAAGAAACTTGAAAATTTACTTTGAAATAATAGGAATTGAAATACCGTATAATAACGCAATTAATTTGTAATTAGTAGCACTAATAGTAATCAAATGGAAATACTGCTCTCGATACCAATCGAAAATTTTCTCATAAAGATTATCATGAAAATTCATTTATATCAGGTTTCATTCTACTATCTACTTTTCTAAACAATTGTTCTAAAATTTTATTTCATTATTTATTATTACTCCACTGGCATCTGAAGACTATTAATAACTTTATGAGAAAATTTTCTTGCAAACAAATCACTTCAAGATAAAATAATAAAATACATCATCGAAGCACTTTTTCACTGGAAAATTCGTCACACTAATCCCCGAAACACAAACGTACCGCGTGCCCCATGGCGATTACAGGACGCGAGCGTCGTAATCTCGTCGCGTTGATGCACCTTCGGCCAATGGTTTTCATGCAACTGTACCAACTCGCGGGTGTGTTCTCGCTCTTTATAAACGCGGCTCTGGTCCAGCGCATCTCTGGAAAAGCTCGCCACATGGGTAGGAGGAATTTTCGCTTTCGAACGTATGGACCGCGTCGTGCATACTCGTGTGTGTGTGCTCTCGCAGCGCGGAAAGTGAAATTTTCACGCGAGCAACGTCCTTACTAATAACACGCCGACACGAGAGAGCGCGAAATGCTAAAGCCGCATCCACGCGCTGCACGCATGTGCATCTCAGATGAGAGCGATACGGTTTTACAATTCCACTTTGGAGCCTGACGCAATTACGGTCCTTTTTTATTGATAGCGTGCGAGGGAGAGGTGCCTCGGCCTCCCCGGAAATATTATCACTCGGTGCTGACTTAATTTTTTTAAATGCATCGCTGAAGCTGGATGCTAAAACTCCGAGATGTAATAGCAAGTGTATACATCCTAGAGAAATCTCTCAATACGCAAAGATTAATTGCTGTAAATTTATTGCAGTGAATTGATTTTATAGTATAAATTATAAAAATATATAAATAATTTTCCACTTGGTGGTGCAGGAACGTTTACTAACTCGTGTGTCTCATTTTATGAAAGCAAATCGCCTTTAGATCCAAACATATTGTTTTTATCCTAACATGAGGTTTAGAACTGAAAGTGACTTATTGTTTGCAAAGTATTTGGCAAGTCGAGATTTGACATCTATATATGCAATCCCAACAAAATTTTACATCCTTAGTTCACAAGATACACCATTTTTTCTACGAATAAATGACAACGAGGCATCGCATTAAAATCTAACACCGCAGCCCACATATTTTTCGAAAAATTTCACTCGCAATTAAATCTAAATATACCGCGCATGCTCAATTATACTGCGTAGAAACGCACGCTTACTTTTTATTTTTATTACCGATTAATTATCTGCACGATTTGATCAATATTTAAATTGCAACAGGCAACATTTAATTCCAAACGATTGCGCACGTGCGCGTGCTCCCTCGCTCGCGAAAAAATTACAATAGAAAATTGCGCGCTCGCGACCGTCACGCGATTCCATCGCGTCTGCGTCTCTCCTATCTCTTTTCCTCCTCTGCTATGAATCTCGAGTGTTTTTAGTTGGCTCTCATCACGCCAAGCGTTTAATATAGCACTCGCGGAGGGGCGGCACCCGCCTGTATATATCATTATTCACGGCTCTTGAGCACACGGCTAGTGCACAGAGCGCGAACTATCACTATTTATCGCAAGGACTATATAGACGCGGATGTGCAGCACGCGCGCGCGCGGCATGGCGCCGTAAAAGGGGACGAGGTGGGAAGAGAATCATAATTTACACCTTTCTTCGGAAAACCGTTGGGATTAATAACTTTTTCTTCTCGCATGTGGCGGCGATATTGGAATAGGTATAAAAGTGGTATTGGACTAGAGATATGTGGTTAAATGTTAAACGGCGAGATAGAAACTGAAGTGATTGTAGAGTATGTTGGATTGATAATGGAGTCGCTCTGTTGGAAAATTGATTAAACAGCCGTTAATCGTAGGTTCTTCTGTATAAATTGGAAACTTCCTCGGTCAATTTATTTTTGATTGGAAAAAGTACGAGAGAACTTTTTTATTGTCGAATATTGTGGTCGCTGTGTATATTTATAGAAAAATTTATTTCTCGCAATTCTCCTTTATGTAAGCGCCGTGGGCTGAAATGGAATAATAAAACCAACAGTAATCAATTCGTATCAATGTTTACTATCGCTTTATTATTTAATCTTTGTGTTTATAAAGCTTGATGGCGGAATTTTCGATCCTTGTTTCCTTTCTTATACGAACATTAGAAAGAAATTTTACGATCATTCGAGGATTACGTGCATTCCCTCAATTAGGTTTAGAGAATTTAAAAGCATTGTCTGAAAATTGTTAAAATGTACAAAATATTCGCGATATAACTGTGTGAATTTAATGAAGAGGCCATTAAAATAATAAAGACTATTAATTGAGTGAATAATCGCGCATTAATTAGCCGAAGTATTTATCATTAAATTTCTCGTGGATAAAATAGTAGAATAAAGCAACGTATCTAATGATATTATACGAGCTTCATTGCAATAAAAAAATATAAAAGTGACTTCGACGTTATAAAGTGTAGCTTTTTCCTTATAAGTATGATTATACATATTAACCTTCAGAGAAACAGAACTGTGCGTTTGCGAAATATCGTGAGAAAATATGCACTATTTATGCTGCATAAGAATTGCTTTTTCAGTTTGTTATTACGAACATATTTATATAACGAATTTTAAATGAACTAATTACTATTCCAAAATAAATATCACAGTTATTTCAAACGTAAATATAAATTTTAAAATGCTAATATTTATTTAAGACATTATATACTTCAGTTACTTACATTATCATATCATGCTCCACGAAGAAACTTTAGGAAATTTATTTAATTTTATTTGAATTTAAAACGCAGCGCATCATTATGTTTACCACATATATAACTTCGGTTACGCTTTCCTCTACAAAAAAAGTTCTCCACAACTTGAAAAATTAGGTATCTTGCATTTTATTATCGAATTGTATGAAAGTAAATTGAAAGTGAACATGCTATGTAGATAATATGCGCCTAATGACAATTGAAAGTGCAGTATTTATTCTAGATTATCAATTTAAATATCAGGCATTATACAACAATTTAATAGTCCTAAGGTTTTGTCATCCCTCATTTTCATAAAACAATGCCGCTTATCCGTTTCGACTAACGAAACGAACATATAATTTCTTTCGCTTACACGTTACCTTCCGTCCTTTAATGACAGTTATCTGCTCCTTTCCATCTAAACTTTTCTCCACGGCACGGCGCATTGTTTACTTTCGTGTCTATCTCTCCCTCCCTCGCCACCCGCACCGTAATTTAGATTACGAAGCCGATTTTAACTGCGCCCATAAACAGGTTGATAGCGTTTTGCAGGCTCCCACGACCCTGTATGTAAGTACGCCGGTGTAACGACGCCGATTCGTTCGTATGTACGAGACATAGCAAGCGAGTAAATTTCAAATATGTCATTGTGATTTTGCAATCTACAGCACGCGTTTCTGGAAGTTTTACTGTCGCTATTTACATCTAGAATCGGTGCTTTGATAGTCTTGACTTCCATTGCAAAAACTTGATGGGCCATGTAAAAGCTATAAAAGACAAATCTTTGTTTGAATGCAAACCTTATATTTAGGAAACAGAGTCTTTATGCTGAAAAAAGATATTATACTGTCCCCACTGATGGAAAAAAAACATAAAAAATCGTATATCTCACGCTGCCTTCTTTATCAACCGCGGTAGTTTAAAAAACTTCTTGAGCCTACCACACTAAACAGAGCGCTAGCGACTGGTATCCTTAGCCATAAGTTCCTCTGCTCATTTAGCGCTTAGCGCTTGAACTTTCTAATTTTTTTTACCATTCACGATAAATTCTCTTCACAAAAACTGTCTTTCTGCTCCATTCGTCAGTCATTATAACAACGTCATCATCGTTTTTACCCATCAGCATAATTTGAAAAAAAAAGTGTTAAAAAAAGCCAAAAACAAAAGCACCATAAACACTTCACTCGGCAAATATAAAAACGGTTTTACCTCCTGCCGATCGACAAGGCAGAGACTTTCCTTGCCTTGCGTTCGTATTCCCTCGCTGACGGCCCACTTCCACTCGGTTAGAGTCTCGGCCAGTAGTAAGAGGACTCTCACTTTCGGTCTTCGCAACGGCGTCGCGTGCGATGGTGCGCTAATAATGGATTGCGCAACCCTTCGTGTATAGTCTAGCGCTTGCGCGCGAGAAAGAGATGGAGAACAAACATACACGTAAGGTCCGTGAGTCAAGTGTCGTTACTGTTGCTGTTCAAGCCTGTTTTGCAATTCAGCGCGTGTCTCACACAGAGGCGCCCAAATGTCGACTGGAATTAGCTCGATCTCGAAAAATGTGTCTCTCACGTTATGCAAATGAGAATTGGATGCGCGTGTGTACGTCGAGCTTTGGACTAGTTTTCGAGGAGATTAAAGTTTAGAGTAAAAGTTGCGCGTGTTATTCTATAATGTATTCATAATATTCGCATGAGTCTGTTAATATACGATTGCAAAAAAATGCTGCAAGTATATGCATGATAATTTTTAAAGGAGGCTCCAGCCACAGGAAGAGCGTTGCAAAAACCGTTGCACAAATGCGTCATTACAAAACGATTTTGCATCACGAGGATAATTTCTATAGATTTTGCTCAATGCGCGGGCGCGGGCATATACGCCTCGATCCCGATGGGATAAACGACGAGCGCATTGATTTTTCGCGACTGTACTTCATTGTTGGATCGTGAAAAATCGTCCGCGACTTGACCGTGTTCCCGGCTTAATGATTATTTGTTATCGCGTCAAACGTGCACGCTTGTGCGCGCAGTCGAAGTGAACGGCTTGTGCGAGCGCGCGGGAAGATTGCGAAATCGACGGCTCGTTGGATGCAGCAATTGCCGTTTGACTTTAACTAATACGCGAGCGCGCTGGTCTATTATAATTAACGCGACCGCTAGAGTATATGAGGCAGTTTTGCGGAACTCGTGAATCAAGTGTAGAGTCGATCGATCGACGCGAAAAATTACGGCTGGCACGATCGATAGAAAATCGAAAAGTTGCGTATTATGTATAAATACGGTTCGGAAAATTATTTACGACCGAAAATATCGCGCAAAACTTTCACTCACCTCTCGCACGTCCCGTTTTCCATGCGTTGTATCCGCCACGTGAAAAAAAGGAAAAAAAGACATCGTTCCGCAGCCGGAAAAATCGCCAAAGCCCGCAATCAGGAATCTTCGTTCCGCGAACATCTTTCACAAGTGCCGCGCGCGTGCGGCCCTGTCAATTTCGTATACATATACATGTAAACGTACATATCTTGAGCAGCTGCGGATTGCGATCGGCTGGACTTGGTCGAGCGTTAAAGGCGCACCGAATATTCATTTGAAAGCGCCGCTCCTCGAACGTGCAATTTATATCGCGAATGCGCGCGATTTCCGCGACGTATAGTTTTGCGCAAGAGACGCGCCGATTCCACGGATTACTTACCGATCCCAGCTGCGGAGAGCATAAGTTGTCGGCGGGTATCGATTTTCATCGGGCCTATATAGGTTGTTGCTTCCTATGCCGCGCGCTTTTCCAATGTGCTGAAAGTGATGACGAAATTCGTAAGGGGGAATTTCTGGCTTTTACTTTTTGCTGTACTATAATATTGTCGGTGTTGTCGATTTGTGTGATTGTTATGGGTTGAATGGTATTGATCTTATGAATTGGCTTTTGATAGTTCTGAAATTTTAATGAGCTGGTGTAATTCTTTTAAGTTGTTACTTGGATTCATTTTATTGATTTTTCATATATAATGCAGTTATAATGTAATTCATAAGATTAATTATTATCAAATATTTAAGATCTTATACAATTTTAACAATTTTTTATTATTATAATAAATATTTTTTAATGATTTTTTTTATTCAAGGTAATGAAAAATTAATGTTTTTATAATCATTATAAATTTTTTTCATCGTTATTATTCAAGATATTAATTATAAAGTAAATATTTTCAATAATTGAATAATTATTATATTAGTGAATAGGTAAATATAAGGTATTGTGAAAAGAGAAGTCAAATATGATTAATTTTCATTGTTCTTTATGTCTTCTTCGTATAAAAAATACATTAATCTCCTAAGTCGGTACAAAACAATCATACAAAATATTCTACATCGAGGTCCCAAGTCCCTCGTTATCTTTTTTTCTCATGTCATATCGTTTCGCACTCGATTGTTGGCCGCAATCATCATCATCATTCCATGTTTTTTTACAATGTACTTCGAGACTCACATGAACCGTCGAGTATACACATCTGCCAAAAGACCGATCCGCAAGATCGCGCCTGTTACAAGGCTCTATTGTCGCACTATATCCGTTCCGAAAGATAAATGCTCATAAATTACAATTTACAGAATGCGGAGTGATACATAGTTGTCGTTGCGTTGAAAGGGGGGACATTACTGGGGGGGCTATTATTTCTTGTAAGTAGAGACGCTGCTGCTGCGTACTTCTACACTGAGAAGTATATTGTGTGTACTGCTGTGGTTGTATCGTATATAGCTGATCGTCCGTGTATCACGATGATCAGGACCGCGGATGGTGGCGATGATGGTTATACATCAGCTGGATGGCTGTATGAGTGTGTCTGTCTGTGTGGGTGACTTAGTGACCGTAGTCGTTGTAGTTGTTACCCTGGATGTAGTTCTGGGCATAGCCACCGTGCTGGGCATACTCAGCGTGGGCGGGACCGGCGGCGTAGGCGGGACCGGCGGCGTATGAGGGACCGGCGGCGTATGCGGGACCGGCGGCGTAGGCCTGTTGGTGGAGGGGAGCAGAGACGACGTGTTGTTGCTGGTGGACGACTGGCACGCCGACTGGTACCTTCACTGGGTAGGGCACTGGCTTCTCAACGGGCACGGCAACGGGCCTCTCAACAGCAACTGGGTAGGGCCTGTCGACGGGGACCTTGACGGGGTAAGGCACCTGGTGCTCAACTGGGTAGGGCACTGGCTTCTCAACTGGGTAGGGAGCTGGGACTGGCACCTTCACGGGCACTGGCACGGGCCTGTCGACGGGAACGGGGTAGGGTCTGTCGAATGGGACCTTGACGGGGTAGGGCACCTGCCTCTCGACGGGGTAGGGCACGTGCTTCTCAACCTCGACGGGGTAGGGCTTGGCGACTGGGACGGGGTATGGACGGTCAACGGGGACCTTGACGGGGTAGTGGACAACCTTCTCGACTGGGTAAGGAGCGGGCACATGGACGGGCACCTTCACTGGGTATGGGATGTGCTTCTCAACGGGGTAGGGTTGGGGAACGGGCACCTTCACTGGGTAAGGGATGTGCTTCTCGACGGGGTAGGGTTGTGGCACGTAGACCTTGACGGGCACTGGACGGTCAACTGGGACATGGACGGGCACTGGCACTCTCTTCTCTACTGGGTAGGGTTGAGGTACGTGGACGGGGACCTTGACGTAGACGTTGTATGGGACTGGCACCTGCTTCTCAACGGGGTAGGGTTGTGGCACTGGGACCTGTAAGCAGAAGATTATTCATTGAGTTGTGTTCAAACATTTACATGATCAGTGGCAAGTGGTATCATCGAAATTTTTGTCTAGCCAAATCATAATAGAATACTAATGCAGCATTTGAAATGACTCAGACTCTTTTAATCACTTCAAGTATCAGTTAACGCGGTAATGAACCACTTTAGCCAAGGATAGCGATGATGTCAATTCCCAAATATATCTCACCTTAACGGGGTAAGGCACGTGTTTCTCTACTGGGTAGGGAATGTGCTTCTCCACGGGGTAGGGCTGGGGCACGTTCCTTACGACCGTGATGACCTTCTCGTGGTGGGTGGCGGCCACGTGACCGTAGTTAGCACCAGCCAATTGACCGTAGTGACCACCAGATAATTGACCGTAGTCAGCGGCGGCGTATCCCAGACCATGGACGGGGGCAACGTTGAGAGCGGGGGCGGGCACGGCAGCACCGATGTCGTAGCCACCATCGTAGGCGTATCCGTAGCCGAGGCCGAGGATACCACGCTTGCCCTGCTTCTTAGTCTCGGGCTGGGCCTCCTTCTCGGCATCCTTAGCGAACGCCGCCGAGACGACGAGCGCGAACAGGGCCACGTACATCTAGAACAGGCAGCGAGAGTTAGAACAGGTGATGGCGGTTGCACAGGTGCGCGTGCGCGAAGCATGCCGAGAGAGATCATGAAGAGCAGTGTATGGTGACGAGAGATCTTAGGTAGATCGGCATCATAGAACCTTACGTGGTAATGTTCTATGAACCGAGAAAGATGGGTATTGTCAATGACTTAAGATTGACGATACGATCTTTGAGTTGGATACTCCTCCCCATACAGTGATCCTCATGATCCTCGTGGCATCCACTAGACAGTCAAGCGAATGATTATTGAAGCACTATAATCTTAATCGGCGCGTTAACGATATTCTCGATAAAAAAAGCACTTGTAGAATTGAATTCGAAAAAAGCCCGAAATCGACACTGTGAACCGGTGCGTAATAGCAACACTTTAGCACTTGTCGAAGACTCCACCGCGCACTCTTTGAACTTAGAGACAAAAAACCCGAGACGCGAAATCTGTCTCTCTATAGAGAGTAAAATACAGCTACTATAGAGGAGACTGCACTACTCGAGAACGTACCAAGCTCCTCATTTTGGCTTATGCGATGTTCCGGTGAGTCCAGAAGTGAACTGGATGCTGATTGCCGGGCCCGCCGGGCCTTATATACGCCCGCCACTTTCGCCTTCGCCACGCGCGCGCGCACGTCGGGGGCCTCGCGCGCACGGGGACCGTCGTCAACTCCCCCTACCCCCACGCTGCTCGCTACGGACGCGTATATCCTTTGTTCCACGCGTATAAGAGAGAGTGAGAGCGATAGGCTGCGCGCGCGACCACCACTCCCCTGGGAGACAACACACGAGTAGAGTAGTTTACTCTCTCACTCTCGCTCGCTCGAGGTTTCGATTTCGATTTCCTTTTCCCTCGGCTTTTGCTTTTTCACCGCTCGCGCGCGTTATCCCTCTCACTCTCGTCTGGAGTGGTAGTGGTAAACGCTACTCTCCTTCTCACACACTCGCTGCGGCTATGGTACTCTTCGTTTTCAAGTTAGCCAGCGGTGTCCTCTCGCTTTCGTTCTGGCTCTCCTTGCGCACGACCGATTTTTTTCCTCAATTCCCTTTCCGACGCAAAGTCCGCGAAGTACTTACGCGGCGTATACGCGTATGCATGGATACACGCGCTTACGTGTGCCCAAGCACGTGCATATACGCGAATCTAGGGAATACTCGCACCCACACGAATAGGCTCGCTGACAATCGATTATACGCGCGGCCCAGTTTCGTACGCGCAGCGCCAAGTACAGAGTCTAATTTATTCCTGCCGCAGTAGCGCGCGCGTCTTCTTGCGGCTTCTTAATTATGGACACGCCGCGGGGATTTCGCGGAAAATGGTACAAAAGGCGTGTATTGGGACGTGGACGATTTTTCCCTAATTGGCAGAGCCCGCAGGTGCCGCGATGAGGTAATGTAATTGTAATGGCGCGGGATGTGGGTGAGGTGGTACTTTGCCAAGAGCAGGGAGGGAGAGAGAGAGAGAATACAATAAAATTATGCATACGAACGGGCGTTTGATTTTCCAATACTAGGTTTCTCGCGGGCTCTCGCGCTCGACGTGTGTGTGAATGGGCTTTTAGTCGGACGCGATTGCTAATGGATTACGTCAGCCTAACCCTTTTAAGTACGTTTTCGATCGAACTTCATAATCGAGGCCTGATATTATTCATATGTTGAGTTCCCTAGCTATATGGATAATGCGGTGTTCGATTTGCATTCCTTAGTAATTGAATCATGGCTCTGTGTGAAGAAAGTGTATAAAAGTACAATTTTCAATTAAATACATTTGTATGCAGATTTAATGTACTACTGTTATGATTTTGATGATTCCATAGCCGACAGGGCTTACGTATAGATTTTTTTGCCCACATTTCTCGTAATCCAAATTTTATAATTTAATTACTGTTTTATAATCGTACGGATTTATATCTAAGTGAAAAAAAAATTATGAAATTTATCTCCGTAGTTTGCTACATTTTTTATTGCGGCACTACGCAACTGCAGGCCTACTTTTTCCGAAAGAATGTCATTCAACATTATATCAACACACACCTAATTCCAGTTGGAATTACATTTATTACTCAGTCGTAGTTAATGATTCATGTTTTTGGCACTCATCTTATACGCAGAAAGTAGGTGTAAAAGTTGTACATACGTCGTTACAATTTTGCAATTCTAACTAGGTTGAATGTTAATTCAATGACATGAATTTTTTTCTTTTTTTGCGGATTGTCGCAATATTTTATAAAAATTTCAAATTTTTATTGCTATGTTCTGTGCTACTGATTATAAGAATAAATCAGATCAGATTAATTCTAATAAATAATTTCAGCAACAGAAGAATAAAACTAATTTAAAATGAAACACAATTCTAATAACGTTTTGTTATACACTATTAAAATGCAATGTTAAGAAAAGACATTTGAAAAAAACATGTGCCACTTAGATAATGTGAGATTATCTTCACTCAATCTCACAGTAATCCAGTTTTTATATCTTTTCTTATTGGGTCAGAGAATAATTAACAATTTATGTGTTTTTTTTACATAGAATTCTTCAAAGACTTCAATGCTCTACTGTTGTCAAGATTTTGTATGCAAACTTACTCATAAAATACTTTTGTTTTCCAACGTCTTAGATTTTATTACCATTCATTCATATCGATAAAATCTTTTCGACTTAAGTACCGGAGCACCTGAAATAAATTTTAATAAAAATTTATTGTACGCAACGAAAACCAACCAAACGTCAATCCGCACTCAAACTTAAAATCCCCATCTCTCATATCCTGCCGTATTCACTCGAGAACGCAAAGTTTCCAGAGAGCGATAAAACCTCGAATACCAGCGCCGAATAAATCTTCGAAAAATAAAACCATAACTTTCCGTTAATGTCAAACGGCCGCAACCTGTAAAACGAAAAACTCCATCTCCTTGTACTCGCAACTTCGTCACCTCAACTGAACAGCGCGCGTGCAGTTTTTAAAGAGGTTTAAGGTGATCCAGTTCCTCTGGCTGCAATTATTATTACTCAGTCGTATCCGATCAAAATAAAGCAAAACTCGTTTTCCCCGCGCGCTTTATCGGCTCTTTGCGCCATCCTCCCGTGCCCAAAAAACATCTCACCCAAACGGCTTTCGACGCGCCAGGACCATAGATACCTGCCGAAAAGTCAAGACCCCACTTATCGCTGGAATTATGATTACCAGCGAGGCCGCGGCATTGTTCCCCGGTTTTCGCGCGCTTCACTTTTTGCGAAACTGGACCGGCGAAATTGCAGCTCGCGCTAGACGGTAACCAGCGGTTAACGGTGACGTGCCGTTATTTATCGCCTGCTTGTACAGCGGCAGGCGAGTATTAGTCCGCCGGCCGGTAAGCACTTTATTTCGGCGGGACGGAGAAGATTCGGGAAAATTCTTCTTTTTTCTTTTTCCTTCGAATGTTTCATGGCATTTAGTGGAGGATGAGAGGTATTGGAGCCGAGGCGTTGCGGAAGAATTTGTAATGAACGATGCGCGCGGATAGTTGGGAAATTTTCTGTGTTTTCAAGGAATATGGCAAGTCGGTATGTGTTTAATTAATTTTTTTCTTCGAGAAAGATTATTTGTAGGTTCGTTTATGAAAGTGTCACGATATAGATGGATTAAAGTAATTTATGCAAAATTGCTATATGATGTATACACAAAACGAATCGATTAATGTCCCGAAAACGTGCGCGAGTTAATAAAAATTACTCATCATTACTTCCATAAACGCGGCCCGACGTGACGAACGACGCGATCCTATAGAAACTTTGCGTCAATTACGCGACAAAAACAGCCAATTACCCACGAAAGCGACGACGACGAGCCAGTCTTCACCATCGCACGTAAGGCAAAGAAAAAAAACGATCGAGGTGAATTAATAATTATCGCGATCGCCATCGCGAATTTGTTCATGCCATGAACGGAACCCGCACCGGTGTTTGCTCACTTCTCTTCCACCTTATTAATTGAATGATCGGGCAATTACTTTTCACCGCGACAAATGAAATCATAAATAAAGTAAGAAAAAAGGTAGGACGGAAGGAAAAAGAAACCACGCGCTCGCGCATCGCTTTCATTGATCGATTGGCGGGTCCCATATAACGGCGCAATAAACAGCCGCGAATCCGCTGGGCGCAATTAGGGCCGCGCATTCATGAGTAAAACCTGCAGCGCGTGTGCATGCCAGGCCTCCTCGCAGGCGGTCCGGTATGCGGTAAATAAGTCTCCCGAAAGCGAACAACACGCGCACGCTTCTCTCTCTCGCTCGCCGACGATGTACACCATCAGCGTATGAAGAGACATAGCACGAAGAGAGAAGAGAGCAGCGCCGGCTCGTAAAAGCGAGACGGCCGCCGCGCGTTACGTAAAGGACGCCTCGTAAACGCTCCACGGAGCAATGCAACTGGAAATTTTCAGCCGTGTGTATATAGACTATATGTACGCGTTACAGCGCTTATCGATATATAATGTTATACAGCGCGATGAGAGCGAGATAAGCGAGCGAGTCTGGTCTAACTTCCTGCTGGATGTATTCTGTTACAGAAACTTCGTCTCCGGGGTGCTGCAGTTCCAGCTGTACCGGGCGCTGTGCCAGGTATCGGGACAACGGATGCCTGATGACCCGCGCAGGCCGCTGCACAGGTGCGACTTCTACAGGAGCCCCGAGGCCGGCAGGATGCTAGGGTAAGTTTGTACTTTTTCTTTTCTGTAGCTAGCCGAGGGGCCTCGTCTTCGTGGAAAGCAAAAAAACTGGGTGATTTATTTTAATGGAGCGGCCGCGCGTGGACGATTTTTTTCCATTTAGGTTGCCTTGAGACGCTTCGTGTTTCTATAAATTTTGGGGATTCTGGTGGACTTTTTGCGGGGCATTCGAGAGAGATGGGCCGATATCTGGTGTTGTATTTTTGAGGTTTGGTGGTGAAATAGTTTCGGCGGGAGTAGGATAGATCGGGATGAAAGGGAAGGTTAGGCGCTGATTTTTGTAATAATTCGTGGGATTGGGGTTTTTCTCGGTTTTTTGTGGATATTCTAGAAGGCTCTATTTTCAGAGATAATGGAATATTTGATAGAATGTGGACGCAGATTTTTGGTTATACGAATTTTTTGATAATTAAGCTAAGTGGGAACTGTGAAAACTCGGAAAAATGTAGTAAACTTTTGGAAAATCGCGTAAAACTCTCGTGGCGTACGTGATATTTTATGATGGAACAAAAAAATTGCGCGTCATAAATTCGGTTCTTTATTCTGCGCGTATAGTTTTAGCGTAAAAATGATAATTGCCCCTCCATATAGCAAATAAGAAATTGAGAGGAAAGTGGAATTGAGAACGTTCTTATTTCATTAGCATCCTTGAAAAAAGATTGTGGAATTATTTTCAGATCGACGAATGTATGAAAAAAAATCACGACGAGATATTTTATTCAAACGCGAAAAAATCGGCGGCATTTTACGAAAAATCGGCGAGGAATTTTTGCATTTATAAATTAATCCGACAAACCACACGATGGCTCTTTTGCAACGGATAAAAAAACGGACTAGACCACTTTACAGATACCGAACTGTTTCATTTTTTGTTTATCCATCCCGAGTATTATTTACATTTAACGATTATTTTATTCGCTGTCCATTAAACGAAGAGCGCGCGCACACTCGGATGAGTTGTGATGTCACGCTGCAGCTGAATATTTTATTATGTTAATGAGTTATACAGATAAATGAACTGGAAGTTCCGAGGCATAATGAATTATTAAAATATTGTGACTTTGAAGCTTGGAAATAGATAATTAATTATTCGCGACGTAACTCAGGCGCGCGCGAGAAACAGGATTATGCATCTCCCGCAAATCGAATAAAACATATCCGCTGGCTCGAAATAGCCAAGCGTCGTGGCGAATTGGATGAATCCTCGTTCTCCCACTCTCCCGGTTACGCCGGCAATTATTCATGGCAATGAGCCAGTCTCTTGTATCCTACTTAAGGAAACTGCATTTAAGCGTCCAAATTACGATGTCGCGGTTCGGCTCCGCGTCGTGTAAGTATCGCGAGCAGCCTGTGCGCTCCATGCGTCGTTTAAACTTTTGCGCTCTTATTCACGCGAAATTGCGATTTTATACCGCGTACAGCTGCACACAACGGCTCCATAGTGTAGGTATAATCGCCGAGAGATAGTACAAAGTATATACATAAGCGGGCCGAAAGATCCATAAAAATCATTCGAGCCCATAAAAGTCAATGAAGTGTCGTTATAGATTTTACCATTTTCCCTCGAATTAATTTTCCGTCGATCGCGAAATTACAACATAAGAGAGCGAGGCGTTTTAGACCGCCGCGAGACGTATAATCGGTCATGTGTATTATATAGTTATACGCCGCGAACGTTCGCGATTATTTCTCGCAGGGGTTATACCTTCTCGTCGGCGCGCTCGACTTTGTTCCACCGTGCGGAATGACTCTATCGTTTTCAAAAGTGAATCGCGCACAATATGTGTACTCACGCGCGCGGCTGTGGAAAAAAAGGGAAATGGACCGTTAATGAGTATTTCACAAACCTCTTCGTTTGTATTCGTGGGAGGACATGGGCAAAAAAGGCAATCACGCTCCGGTGATATAATTCGGCTCTCGTTCTCGCGCGCCGAGGCGATTTTGACACGCGCGCAGAAGTTGTACGTACACTATATATATACAATGTTGAGGTGCGCGAGTTTAATTGGATGTAGGCGTTGTTATGAGGAGCCGCGGCGTTTGTCGAAGGCACGTTTTGAAAAAAAACGTGGATTGCGTAAAATTATAATGTGTGAAAGGATTCCGAGACTAGGACAATAAAAAGAAGTGGTTCAAATATTCACGCATCTTGAATTTTTGCATCGGTGATGAGGATACTTCATAACCGCTTGTTCATCTTAAAAGAGGTGATTTTTCATTCGAAATTGGTTTTTGGAATAATTTAATATGCGCAATAAAAATGTGTTGTTAAAAAAAAATTAAACCGATGTTTCGAAATAGTACACCATGTAGCTGTGACATAATACTTCGTAGTTTTTCCTTGTATTCCATTTACGGCTTGAAGTTTATTAATTTTTTTTTTACCATATGTTTCATATAGGAATTAGAAAATGTAAGTTATATTTTATTGCAAAGTATTCACCGCATTGATTTAATTTTTTTTTTACCGTATGTTTCATAGAAATTATAAAATGTGAGTTATATTTTATTGCAAAGTATACCATTTAATTTTTTTTTGTGCGTTTACTAATTAAAATATAATTACGCATAATTATATCCACAATATATGTCAACTCTAAATCAATTTTCCTCGCTAAAATCAACACAATGTTTCAATAACTATACTTGCTATTATTCGCAACATCTCTATGTCCGCGCAGTACCATCAATCAATGCAATCAATTAAATTTTATTCGATTCAATCAGCCCCGCGCAAACACACTACAGCGCTCAATAAGCAATTGATATGACATTGCCGCCATCTCTCTCACCATCACATCCATCAAAACAACAACAAACAACATCCTGCGCTCGCGACACCCCCAACATCAGCACCGTGCCGCATCTAATAGTTTATCCGCAGGCGCATTAACGCTAATTCACTCTCGTTTCGAAACGAAATTTATACATATACGCTCCCTTCGAGGAGTTTACACGCTCATCTCCATAATCCCGCTGGCAATTTTCCCCCGGCTAATTATCACCGGTTAAAGCCCACCCCTACCACCACCACCACTCGCCCCGGAGCGATAAACGTTCGGACAGCCGCGGCGCTTCCGGCCAACGCTCGCGCGCGCGATATCCCCCGCACGTACTTACACACGTATATAGACGGGAGCTAGCGCGGGTTGCGCAATCGATACACATTATCCTACGCGGCATTGCGCAACGAGAGTGCGCGCGGGGAGCTTATAGGTATACCTAGGCCGCGCGGATATATCCCCGCGGCTCTCTCGGCTGTACGCGTACATACGCCGTGTAGACGCCGCAGCGCGTGGAGAGGAAAGTGAAATTTCGTAGGCGGCCGATTAATTTCAGCGTCTGTACTGTATATAGTTGTGTATGTGAGGTGGAATGGGAGCCGGGGCTTTTTTTCTGTGGATGAGGAATAGGAGAGCAAGTCGAGAAATGATCGCAAAAAACATCGAGCTCGTCGGGAGAATAATTATATAACGCGACACACCGGAGGATTAAGAAATTTCGGGCTTTTAACTGGCCGAGTAATGAGGCTTCTCGTTTTTTTTGGGGTCGCCAAGATATTATGTCGCGGTGTTCTGCCTGTGTGCGTATACGCGTCCTTGAGACAACAAGTTCACGTTGCTGTCAGGATTCGGTTGAATCCTTCGGCCAGATTGATAGCTGATATTAATATGTTCAGAAAACAAACGCGCCAATTCGGTAGTTAAATTATGAGGAATATCACCGCAGATTAAAGTAAATGGACGCGCATTTAATTAATATACAAATAAGCGAATAAGAGTGAATATACGAGTTACCAATAAGCAAATACATAAAAACAGAAATATATAGTCCTTAAACAGCTCTTAAGTGATATTATCGTAGATTATTATTATACGAGCTGCTGTGGCGGCGGCAACGCGCGAATGGCATTGCACATAAAACATCCTGCGGTCATAAATAATTATTGCTCATTCCCGCGCTATTTATCTTCATTCGCACCCAGCCGCGTGCGTGTATATATGCGTGCGTGCAGCGCAAGCAGCGCAATCTACATAAGCTATGATGATGGAACCGCCGCCGTCGTCGCGTATATTTCGGCCTCCCCTCCTCTCCCAGTGGCATAACCAAATTACAATTTTCACAAGATCAAAATATGTTTACCCGTTGTTTGCTCAACGCAATAAACATTGTTATATTCATCTTAAATTCTTTAATTACAAGATTCTCCCAGGTGCTATAATCGTATACTTGTTTCTTGCTCCGAAAGAAAAAGGAATTTTAATTTGGACCGAATATAATTCCTTCCAAGAATTTCTACACCTAAAGATTCCAATTTTCGGCTAATTACGCCTTGAAATTCATATTTATCGCGTTTCATAATAATAATTCTTCGTAACATATGTGCGATATCAAATGTTCAAAGGTAGAAAGAGAGGGAAAGATTATTATAGAGATCAGTAATAAAACACCGTGGCAAGCACTTAAATACCACAACTGTCGAGAGTGAAATTTTTTCATAAACGTGCGATTTAGCAAGTATAGTTCGAGGAATGAGGCTTCATCGACACCGCACCCACTTGAAACGTCGAAGCATTCGTAATAACGCATCACACACGCACATGCAATCCGCGCGGCTGCGTCGGCGGCTTGTGCATCTCATTCGCCATCCGCGTGCGCGCGAGTTAACTATCGGATGTTCTGAATTGGCATATTAGCGTACGCTAACTCGACTCTCTCGCTCACTCTCAGCTTGTTTCACTCTCTCCCTCTCTCTCTCTCTCTCGCTGATATCCTTTCTCTCTGTCTCTCGCTATACACATACCGTCCCCCATCGGCCGGGCGCATTGTGCAGTAATAAATGTCCGGTCTTTCGCTATCATACATTCTCACAATTATTGCCGCCTCCACTGCGCCGGTAGCGGCGGCGGCGGTTAATAATAAAGTTTAACAGTCGGCTCCGTTCCGTTTGATGAATGCGAAATTAGATAACCCCTGCGCGCGCCGCTGAAACAGAGGTATACAGATAGTGTATATAATTCCTCTCTTATGCATCGCTCAGTGCGAACAGGGGCGAGAGAGAGAGAGAGAGAGAGAGAGAGAGAGAGAGAGAGAAGAGGAAGAGCTGCCACTGAACTTTGCGAGGGAAAAAAAAAGAAACCGAGATTCCGCGACGTAACCGTTACGAAAAGGCAGAGACGCGCGCTGCCCATTGCGCAAGGGAGCGCGTAGACGTACGCACTGGAGTAAGGCGCAAAAAAGCAGTGTGATATATATGTGTGTTACGGGAACGGCCTTCGCGTATTGTCTATTAATAGCTCGGAATGCGGAGTTTTATGTTTCCGAATGCCTGTATCAATCCCGCTGAGTATGTGCATGTGTGTGTGCGAGGAGGAGGACGAGTAAGTATATATGGCGAGCGTATGCGTGTTATTAGAAAGTGCGAGTACATAGCGCCGCAGTTTACGGGCAATCGGATGGCTTATAAAGTGACTCATCATCATCGGCCGCGAGAGAAAACGTAAATAGCGTGCGTGCAAGCCGCGCGGCAGTAAGTAGCCTAACGGTAGCTGCCGATGATGAATCGTGACGATTATGAAGACGTAAGTTGTTGACCCCCTGCGAGAGATGCCTCTATTTCGTCTCGCGAATTTCATTAAGTATGGGAGAGTAATCAAAATAAGCGCAATATTACACGGCAGCGAAATTTATGTCTTAATTTTGAATGGCGAATATATGATTACCAATAGCGTTAGCTTATGTAATCCATAATATATTAGGCAAATTTTGCTATTAAAATGTAATTAAGAACTCATTCGAATTAGACTAATTTTTTAATTTCTAGGCGTATAATCTAATTTTTATTCGAAAGTCTCTCGATTTCCAAATTGTAGACGGATTTTGAAACCTCATGCAGTAGCACGCACTTGACTTTTGGCGGTTATCATGTTAATGAGAAAAACGCGATAGGATCTCTTGTTGCTGCTCGGCTATTTCACGATACAATTAATTGAGAAATGCGACTTCGCGTTAAATAATTATCAAGCGTGACCCCGGAATCAAATAAGAAACCGTAAAATAATTCCGAAAAAGTTTCTTTAAAATATAATTTTAGCTTTCTTCACTTTCTCGAAAAGTAAACTTCTTGCTATTTACATTGTTATAAATATTAATATCTATATACATAGCAGCACGTGTGGAACAACGACCTATATTTAATCTACTCGCAGTGCAAAAATTGACTTATCGCGGCGCATTATATTAACGTAAATTCACAATTCACTTCACGCAACCTCCGAGCTACAAAAAGAAAAATCATCACAAACAAAACCTGCACGCACGCACCTCGATCGCGACCCACAAATCACCGCCGCCTATTCAATCGAATCCAACCGCGCTGCGAACGCGCCAACAATTCGAATGCGTAAGTAGGTACACCCGCACCTACATACAGGCACTTTCTTCGCGCGTTGAAAGGAAGAAGAAGAAGAAGAAAAATTTCCCTGCCGAACACGTGGATATGCCATCCGCTTTGGCATCGGAACGCCGCGGCCAGTTTATCCGTGGCTCATCTTCTGGCAGAGAAACGGGGCCAGAACATAATACGCGCGAGGAAGTAACGCCGTATATACGAGGCAGCTCTTATCGCGATCTGCGATCGAGCGTCGCGCGGTAGTCGTGCACGAGAGATGATGCAACCCCGGGAATGGATGATGGGTTGAGAAGAGAGCGAGACAGAGAGAAAGTCGAGTGCGCGGCACGCAACTGCGTGCGAAAATCATCGCTTAATTCGCCTGCATGCATGTATGGTTTGTTCGAAGGTGGTATGGAGTGTGTTCCTTGCCGATATCTTTGTAAGTAATAGCTATATGAGTATTTATAAAGGTTTTTTGTGAATTATTTATGAACATGGAAAGTGTATTAAATATGTATACATTATCTGCATTGAACACAAGGCTTAATTTTAAACCTAATTCTCTGCTAGAGTTACATATATAGCACGAACACGAGACGAGAAACATAAACATAGCACTATCTGTATTATACGTAAAAAGAAAGTCATGGGTAGACAGGTCGATTAGATAGGGCATTAGGCGACATTTCACGTTAATCCAGTTCTCACGGATTAGTTAATCGATGACATTGTAAGTGCAGCGCCTTAACGTTTCAATTCATCGGCTATTCAAATTAATTACGAAAATTTTCTCTCTCTCTCTCTCTCTCTCTCTCTCTGCTATTGGATAACAATGTTTAAAACATATTATAAAGCCTTATATCTGATTGTGTATATATAAATATAGAAAATAAAATCGTGAGGCAACCGATCAAAACGATTACCGATCGCGCACTACGCCACAGCGCTTGTGTAGTACAAACAGCGCGTCTACTTTGTTGCCGCGCGAATGATCGATAACTCCGAGCTACACACAAATCCCGTCGATGCGTACAACCGATTTGACAAATTATCAGCAAAGTGAAAAGTTTTATTCTCTCCCACGTGCGAGAAACAGCTCCTTGCACAAGGCCCGTAATTTGAATGATTTCAAAAAAACAAGTAATATTGTAATAACGACGGCCGATCGGCGTCCACGATTAAAACTTGCACCTTCTAAATATTTATGAGCAATGTGTTTGCTCATTACTGAAATCGTCGGATAACGCCCCAATCACACGAGCGCAGCGTTATAAGCCGCTTATGTGTGAGACGATGGGGGCCACGCGCGACGCGATATATATTAGAGCAAATACCGCGCGCGGCGGTTATGTGATTGACGCGGAATCGCGCGCGGGCTCGTAAAGCATAATTAATTTTAACGCCGGGCTATATACCATTGCAGCGTCTCTCTTTTCGAGTGCGGCCGGGAAGGAGGCGCAAAAAAAGAGCAGTCTATAGCGCATTAAACCGCGAGTGAGCGCCTTTCGCTAATCACCTTACGACATGATTTAATCCACTTGTATCATACGGGCTAATCTTTTAATTAAAGGTTGGGGAAAAAATGCGTACCTTTCTTTACGATCGCTATGCAAATATCTAGGCTTCTTAATGGCTGCCCGAGTTATGCCCGCAAATGATTTATTGTATTAATAGGTTTTTCGAAACACTATAAAAAAAAAATCGGTTTCTCAACAATTACCGATCGATAATCGCTCCAATTAGAATTAGGTCTGGACGGACGCGTTTCAAACATTTTTCTCACACTTGCCCAATTGCCGCGTCCAAAAGTGCAACTTTTTTCTCTCTCTCTCTCTCTCTCTCTCTCTCTCTCTCCCATTTCCACATGCATATGTAATTTTATCGAAACCCAAGCGTAACTGGCCAACCGTTATCTGATCGAGATAACGCCTCTGCGTATAATCATATACACACGCCCGGGAGAAAAGCTGACTCGACGCACGCGCAGAGGTCTCTCATTTTTTTTACGAAACCTTCTCCTCTCCACTCTCGGCAACAAAATAAGAAAGTTAACTATACCGCGAACCCTCAATTTAGCAAAAAATCGCCAACCGCGACTTACAACTTATACGCGAGATCGCAAAAAATTGGAAAGCTGCAAAAGTGTGTGTGTATATATCGTAGGTGTATACAAACGTCGCGCGTGTATATCTCCGAAGAGAGAGAAACTGTATACCTACCGCGAACTTTGTAGATTTTTTTTTTCAACCACGCGCCCGCTTTGAAAACGTTACGTCAGGGATGTAGGAAGTGCAGGCTGCACTGCTGTAACGTAATAGTAAGAGCAGGCGGGTAGGTCCGCGTGCGCTCGAGTTTAATCCTTATCGACGTGACTTTGTCTGATTTATACCGTCTCGATCGCAGAACGTTGCATATTCGGCCGTTCGCGAAGGATTCAATTTTGAAGGTAATTCAATAGCGCGACTGCGGCGACGTAAATTTTCTGATGTAGGCGAGTTACAATTGACGCTGAAGGGTATTGTTTATAATATACATTATTGAAAATAGAAGAGATATTAAAAATTGAATTCCAAAAATAAACACTAATTAACGCGCGATATTTTGAATGCCAAAGTATCGAGATTTTTTCCTGGTTAAATTGAATTAAATTACAGCTCCTCAAGTATAATATACGCGCCGTTAATTACACCGCCCGTCGCCAGCTGACCTTTCATTCAATTCAAAATTCACGGTTTCCAAAACGTCTGAAAAAAGCCCATACTTATATATATATATCCTCTCGATCCTGTATCACGCATACACACCTACCGCGCTGGCATTGCAATCAAGGTCGCGCAGCTCGAACTGTCGAAAACAAAACCCGCGAAGAAAGTATATAACTGCTGCCGACCCAACATTGAACGCGAGATAATTCGAGTATACACACATTCTTATTTTCCCGCCTTTTACATAATCCGGCTGCCGCCGCCACTATGACGCAACGCGATCATTTCGGCCCTGGAAGGTCGATTTTCAATCTGCGCGCTCCTCTTTAAATTCGCCGCGCGGTATAGAGCTTTTTGATTGAATTTCTTTTATCGTGGCTGGACATTGCACTGGCAAAAACCATCATCTCGCCTGAGACTAATTTCCGTGTCTTCGGTGAGACACACGATCGAAAGATTGACCCGAATGCCAATGCAGCGTGACAGGCGGTATAGTCTGACGTTGGTTTTTTTTTTTCGGCGAATCAACGCGGCGATCACTTTGATACACTTAAATATTATATGTATACTCCCGCAGACAGCTTGCGAAAGTCGCGTGTCAATATATCTACGATAATAACAGCGCTTCCCGAAAACCGCGGTATATACGTGAAAGCCGCCGCATTATTGCGACGACTTAACCATGGGAATCATCGCGCGTGTATATATGGGAAATTCGCGTCCCCGCGCAATTGCCCAACCTGCTGTTTTTGCTAGTAGTCGCGCTGTGCGCCCGGAGAGGAAAAGCGCAAGCGTATAGGTACTATGCGACTGGGTATTGCGAGGTCGCATTCCAGCAGCGCATAGATATACGTTTATATATTTCGGGGAGGGAGAGAAAATGTGTCGCGATCGATGCAGAGAGCGAGAGAGCTTTTGTACAGCCGGAGGGTGCGGGGATGTATAATGGAAAACTGAAGTTTAGGCGGGAATAGAGGAAAAGTGTATAAGTATACACGGTGTTGCGAGTGTAAGAAAAGGGACGAGGTCGAATGCTATACGCGGTTAAAGTACTATTATTGTCGGGTATATGAGATGCAATTTTCTCCTGTGTTTATCCTGTTTCGCCGAGACATGTAAACAATGAGAATGGATAATCAAATGGGCGCATTAAGTGTATAATATCTCAGGCAAAAACATTAAAATAATTGTCTCTATGCTCGTGTATGTATATAGGAGAAGGATAAAGAAAAAACGTCGTATTACATTTTAAATGGAAATACCGACAATTTATACCGATCTCGTAGATTGCCGATGATAATGATTTAAAATAAGCCAGATAACTATCGTATACGACGTAATAATAATATATATAAGGTTAACATTCGGAATAAAAAGCCGCGCACAATTACATTTACTATAAATATACAATAGGACGTAGTAACGACCGCACCGTCCACGTTTTTCGTTATTTTTGTCGACCCTCTCGGACGCGCATTCTACACCATCAACTCATAAATAAATTTCAATCAATGAAATTCTACAAATATAGCCTATCTATATATATCCGCAGCAGACACGGGCTACACCACGTAACTCGCGCGCGCGTGCACGAGCGGCAAATCAAGCCTGCGGAATATAATAGAGGGCTTTCCTTCTCCGCTCGCTAATGAAACTTCGATTTTCGAAGATAACACCGACCGCCGCTCCATTGTACCTTTTTGCCCCGTGACACGCGCGCGTACATATATAATACACCTCGTGCACAAGCGCCACGTGTACCTTGCACGCGGCGCGGGATTTTCAAATCGCGGCGTTACGACAGCCCGCTTTTCCAGCCGGGGGATAATATAATAATATAACCTTGCGAGATATCGCGGCTCCTATGTATAGCCTTGGCCAGATTACGCGGGAGTAGTTGTGTCCAGCGTGAAAGTTATATTATACAGTTACGATGTTATGAAAAAAAGAAATAAGAGAATGTGGATGCGAGTGCGCGAAATCTATCGGCCGTGTGTGTATACATAGACGGGCAGGTGTCTGTCAAACGCTAAGCTATACGTAGGATCTTATTTCACGGGAGAGAAAGAGAAAATTAAGCTCGAGACGAGAGAGCCGATTTTCTCGCGCTTAAACTCTACGTGTGTGTGTGATATTTGCGTAACGAGGAGTAGTCGAACACGTTGATCCGCTAAAACAGCAACCACTCATGTGCCAGTGTCATTAACAGTTTCGCAACAATTATAAGCCCGAGACAGGAGTGAAGTTGGGAAAGGAAATGCGCTCGCGAGTGTGACGAGCGATTAAAGACGCGGGCAATTAATGCGGGCAGAGCGATCGGTTCGGCTGATTGCCGGATTAAGATAATAATGCCGGTGCTTTGAACGAGTGAAAACTTAATGACTAATGCTGTCAATGCGGAGAAAAAACACACTGTATCAATCGTACGGGCATATTATACACACGTTTTCTTGCAAAATTGTTTCCTTTTCAATTTGAACGTTTTTACTTTTTTTTCGTAATTGATATATTTGCTGTATACGAGGCAGTAGTTTTTTTGCTTCAGCGACCGAATTCAGCAGTAGCTATTTCCGCGTTAAATAACAACTTGTAACTTTTTTTTCCGCAACATTATTTCATAGCAATTTTAAATATATCCCGTGATTTATCGTCCCGGTTAAATCATAATCAACGCTCTTGTTCTAACAACCCGCTATATATACCGCGTGACGCACATCGACAGCAGCAGTATAATCACACAGCCTCTCTCCGGCATTCCCATTGCACTTCTGCAACCCGCGACACACGAAAAATCAATCAAACGCGAGTCGTAAAAATAAAGAATTCCCGACAACTGTATACAAGCTTATACTGTTATTACAATACGCGCGTGTCTAACGCCAATCAATCACGCCTCGAGTGTTCGGTTATGAAAGCGCGCGGGCGCGTGATATTTCCTACGACGCGCGCCTCTTTGTGTCTTTGAGAGTAGTAAGCGGAGCGATTCTAGCTTTTGACTATAGTGTGTTTGCGGTATAAGCGACAAAGCGTGGCGCGAGCTTCCGTTTCGCTCGGTCGCATTGCCTGAGGTGCTGGCAAGCGCGCTGAGAAGGGGAGAAATGATAAGAGGCGAGACTGCAGCGTTTGTAGTGGCTGATTGGGCGGCGGAGGATTAGCGCTGTGCTACGTTCAACGTTGCTGCCGCGCGAGAGCGACGATTATTTCGGAATCGCTTTAATTAAACGTT
>JAPYZO010000769.1:0-22412 GCA_030522905.1 Torymus flavipes | reverse complement strand
GTGAGAAAAAAATACTATTTTCCTCTATGTTTAGAATGTATACCTCCTACTGTAGGCGAATAATAAAAATGCTATTCTTCCCTATTTATCATTTATGCTTTTATGACGCATTTTACCATCCACCACATTACGGCCAATAGAGTAAACCGGATATAAACAACAATTTTCCGATCTGGAATTGCGGAATATTCAACAACATACGTATATTTATTTATATATACTTAAGTACGGAGCGGCTAGATTCTTTAGCATGGATCGACGGTAGCGCCGAAAAGAAATCCCAAGGGCTTCAAGATTTCAAGGTCGGGTACTTATCTGAGAAAAAGAACTCAGCCTCTCTCAAGCTCTGCTAAGTTAACTTATAACTTAGTGCGCAGATTCGTATTGGATATAAAAATTTGAGTAGGATCATTGGACGAGACGACGCCGACAGAGGCATGACGCCGAACATATTCTTCTGGCTTGGTGGTGCGGATAAAGCGACGCCATCCAGCTGATCGGCGCTTACCGCCAGCCTCGCCGTAAACAGGCAAAATTCGCAACATTGATTCAAGCCTATTTATTCACCGTTCTCCGTTGTAGCGTAGGTACGGTACGGCGTGGAACTGACGCCGCGCGGCACATCTTCCCCCGCCGCTCACGCATCAGCACTGTGCGCGGTTGGGTGCGCGTCCTGCGGCCCCTGCGGGTGCTACAGCGGTATACGAAAGAAGAGGTTGTGTGCGGCCCGTGAGAGAAACAAACCGGAGAGGTTTTTCATCCTTTCAATGAGGATAATGCTGTAACGAAAAAGTGGCGAACGAAAAATCAGGAACAATGACCTTTTCCAGCGACGAAGTCAACTTCCTCGTCTACAGATACCTGCAGGAGTCGGGTATGTTTGCTGTTGTACACTAACCTCAAAACTTCAGTTGTTTTGGAATAAAATAACAGTTAATTGTCGCCTTGCAAAGTAAGATTTTACCATTTTATTTTCTGATTGTCTATATAAATATATTTCGTAAAACGAAATATTTGACAAACATTACAAGGCCACAATTATCGTCTGCTCTGCTGATCCGATCTTTGAACAGATTTTTATATGGTATATTATTTTGTTTAAATATTTAAGTTAATTTTATAAAATTCTATCATACAAATCTCTTAAAATAGTAAATTAAACAGGTTAAGCAAGGTTTTTTTCTTTTTCATTATACATAGAGTAATTACAAGTATTTTGAGGATACATTCAAAATAATAGATTTTGCTTGTATGTAAACAAACAATACTAATTCTTTAACTAATGAAAACTAGATATATTTTTGATTGTTACAAAGCAAAATTTGTAATTAAAAGATTTTTAAACATTAATAATTTTCCATATTTTGTCATGATGGGCATCTTGTCATAATGGAACAGGAAACTGTCCTGATATACAAACAGTTAAACGTATTAAAATGTCCCAGTATACGAATAATTCTACATCTTATTCACGCATTATTATTTTTAACAAAAACACTTAAAATCTAAAAATCTTTATGGTTTTTAATAAACAGCAGAAATATTTTTTCCATTAGTTTCCAACACCCCTATTGATAGTATACTTGCTCTAAATATAAGAAATTTATAATTTTTATAAAATCAAACAATTTTACTTACAACTATAATTTTTTTATTAAAACATTCATTTTGTTTATTTCTTATTTAGGATTCCAACACTCGGCATATACTTTTGGGATAGAGTCGCATATATCTCAAAGTAACATTAATGGTGCCTTAGTACCTCCTGCAGCTCTGCTATGTATTCTTCAAAAAGGCTTGCAATATACTGAAGCGGAGATCTCAATAGGTGAAGATGGTACAGAACAGCGGATGGTAGAATCTTTATCTTTAATTGATGCTGTTATGCCAGATGTTGTAGCATCAAGGCAAAACCAACAAAATCAACAAAAGCAACAGCTCAAAACTGAAATGCAAGATACGAATGGCGAGGAAGGTAAGACATATAAGATTTATTATGCTGTTATTTTAATTAGTTTTACTATTTAAGTATGCCTGGTACACCCTGGTTTATGAAATATTGTTGTTATAAACCTCTTTTTAAACCAGGCAAAGTAAAAGTGTTTTTACCAACGGGATATCCAGCATTTTCAAAATTTCTAAAGACTTTATAATTTCACTGTTTCTCTAATTTTTATTTTTTAATTGTTATATAATTTACTTAAAAATATTTTTTTATAAACATTTTTGTAAAAAAATATTTGTCTGAAAAAATTTTGAAAATTTTGTTATGGATTATCTATTGGATTAAGAACTGGACAATCTTATTATGATTATTACTATTTGTAGCTTAGTATAAGATTCTCAAATATTTGAGAAAGTAAATATTTTACAACCTTTTCTTAAAATTATGAATATTTGCAATAAAATTTTATTTTTCAGTTGTTACTTCCAATGAAGGTGTTGGTAATAATGACAAAGGTGGCGATAGGTCAGAAATGGAGGTTGATGATTCGCAACAAGGACAAGCTGGTGGTCCTAATGCTAATTCAGTAAAAATACCAGCAAGCAAAGCCACAAAATTATGTGGTCACGAATCAGAAGTGTTCATTTGTGCTTGGAATCCTACGACTGATCTATTAGCATCAGGATCTGGAGACAGCACAGCTCGCATATGGGATATGTCTGATAACTCACAATCTCCTAATCAACTAGTCTTGCGACACTGTATTCAAAGGGGTGGTACAGAGGTCCCAAGCAATAAAGATGTAACTTCCCTGGACTGGAATGTAAGTGATCATTAAAATTTATCTACCATATATATTACCATAGTATCTGTTGCCCATGGTACAATAAAATCAATTTTACGATTCATTAATATAAGCAATTCAAACTGAACATAAAAAAAACAAAATATTGAAAACATAAGTAACTGAAATTAATGTGAGTGTTTGTTTTTAGTGCGATGGAACCTTATTAGCTACTGGTAGTTACGATGGTTATGCTCGTATATGGACAACTGATGGTAGATTAGCATCGACATTAGGACAACATAAAGGACCAATTTTCGCGTTAAAGTGGAATAAACGTGGCAATTATATACTCAGTGCTGGAGTTGACAAAACTACGATTATCTGGGATGCAGCAAGTGGTCAATGTACTCAACAATTTAGTTTTCATTTGGCACCTGCTTTAGATGTTGATTGGCAGACAAATACATCATTTGCAAGTTGTTCTACTGATCAGTGTATTCATGTTTGTAAACTTCACGTTGATAAACCAATTAAGAGCTTCCAAGGACATACAGTGAGTTGAAAATATATATTTCTATTCATTGCGAAACAATTAAACTATTTGAACTAAAATAATATATCATCAAATTAAGAATATACTAAAATAATAATTTTTCACTTTTAGAATGAAGTAAATGCTATAAAATGGGATCCTCAAGGAAATCTGCTAGCCAGCTGTTCAGATGATATGACACTTAAAATCTGGTCAATGAAACAAGATACTTGCTTGCACGATCTCCAAGCACATAGTAAAGAAATATACACTATCAAATGGTCACCTACTGGACCTGGCACTCAAAATCCAAATATGAATTTAACTTTGGTCAGTGCATCCTTTGATTCTACCGTAAGACTGTGGGATATTGACCGAGGTGCTTGCATATATACTCTAACAAAACATACCGAGCCAGTATACAGCGTCGCATTTAGCCCAGATGGAAAATTCTTGGCTAGTGGAAGTTTCGATAAATACGTTCACATATGGTCAACTCAAGTAAGTATAATTTTATATACTATAACGTGCAAAAAATGAAAATACGTTAACTGTTGATGATATTTAAGTGTAAAAGATTTATTTTTGTTCTGTATATTCAAAGTCTTTATTTGATTTCCACAGAGTGGCCAACTAGTGCATAGCTACAAAGGAACCGGGGGAATTTTCGAGGTGTGCTGGAACAGTAGGGGAGACAAAGTTGGAGCTTCAGCTTCTGACGGCAGTGTATTCGTCCTCGATCTTCGCAAACTATGATTAATGACAAAAAATTAGATTTTTTAACTACCTGCGTATACATAACAGTCTAATTTACCTTTCCGTGATATATCCCTACAACGTCATGGCCGCGATAATTTAAATGATAGCCTACATAGTTTTATATTAATTTGACGCCTTCCATTTATTGTCTTATTCGACTTTTACTTTACTATCTCACAATTTTTAGAGGCAGTTATTGAATATAATTTTTTGCATCAAGTACGGTAAATTTTTAGATTGTACATTTAAATCAATTTATGTAAAGTAATTACATTTTGTATTTCCTAAAGACTGTAGAAAATATTAGTTATCATGAAAATCAGTAAGTTTATAAAATGTGTTGTTTTAATTTTAATATGGAGTAATATTATATATATATATATGTATATTATTTCTGGACAGAAAATAAACTTTTTAATAAAGAAACCGAAGAAATATATAGTCAAGATTTTCTTTTGATGTTTTATTTTTTATGTTATTTTTCAACGAACCATTTATTAGTATGGTTTTTATGTTTATGATCAGCCAGTGAATAACAGGAATCTCAAATGGAAATATAAAAAATAATAAAAAAGTGTCAATTTTAAAATTTGCATATTCAAAGTTTGTACTGTTATTTATAAAATAATTCAAGGCACAACTAAGATTTGTATGCATGTGAATTATAACTTTACTAAATTATCATTTCATTTGACAACAAAAGACGAAATAACGAAATCGTTGATTTAGCTGTTATACAAGGAATGGCAGATCATATGTAT
This sequence comes from Torymus flavipes, assembly GCA_030522905.1. Classification (NCBI taxonomy): domain Eukaryota; kingdom Metazoa; phylum Arthropoda; class Insecta; order Hymenoptera; family Torymidae; genus Torymus; species Torymus flavipes. The sequence continues at coordinate 17,628 of JAPYZO010000769.1, read as the reverse complement.
ATTGTGCAAATTCACGTTCACACTAGATGTCTACCAACAAGTGATGATTTTTTATTAACAAAAAAGATTTAACTTGAAATAGTTTTAATTTTGAAAATTATACAATAATCGTACCTTATACTGCGTGTCTGAACATTCAATAAGGTATTTTCTAAAGAGTTACTTCTATTAATAATAATATCTTAATTTAAAACGGATTTGGAAGTGTAATGCGTACACGTAAATCTACAAAAAATATGAGTACAAAAACCATTAAATGACTCAGACCAGACAATTTCGATCTGATTTTGGTATTCACACGAATACTTTGGCGAGAGCATCGGCGCCTGCACTTGCGATAAATGGCCGCGAAGGATGAAATGCTACGTCTAAAATACTTTCATCAAACTTTTTACGATGTGCTGTTATTTCCTGGACACAAGTCTTGTTTTCCATGTTCCACAACCTTATACTGCAATCATGACCTAAAAGCACGTTATCATTTATGATTAAACCCTGATTTTTTTATCTCATCGACAAAAAAGTATTAGATCTTATACTCACTTCCAGAAAGTAGATAAAGACCATTAGGATCTACAGCAAGACTAGTAACAGCGTCCAAATGCGCCACCATTGCGTGTGCGAGGGTGGCCGAACGGTGATCATAAAAACGAATATGACGGTCCTCATTGGCTGCTACAACCAACGGCAGTATAGGATGAGCTACGAGCCGATTAACGCCTTGCGTTTCATCGCCTTCCAATCTAGATACAACTGAGCCGGTCTCAGCGTCAAAAATTACACATGCTTCTTCGTATGCGACGACCAACTTGTGCGGTTCGTCCCGTATAAAATCTACTGAAGAGGGATTTCTGTCTGTAATTTAAAAAGACGAAAATTAAAATTATGAATTTTTATATATTTAATTAATATATCCATTACATTTACTTTTCAAAAAAATTTACAAGTAAATTTTATTCAACCAAACAGTTGTTATATTTAATCTACGAAAGATTCATAAAAATATACAGGTATTCAATATTCATTTGCATAGTAAACAAAAATAAATCATTTTTAGTCTATAACCTTCAAGGTTATTTGACATGACATGTAACTAGAACTTTAACTATTTTCTTGCATAAGAGATCTAAAAATAATGCATATATGGCCATACAAATATAGTTAACTTTTGCAATAAAAACCAGTTAAGATATACTTGCTAATAAGATCATGCCTTTAAGAATATTTACTTTAACTATAATGTCTCAACTAAAATTTTTGTATACCTATTTTATTCACAGATTATATAATTATCAAGTCTTCTAGTTAACTATTTATTAATATTTTGCAATTATTTGATGCGATAAAAACCTATCAATGTTTATATATCATCAACAATATCTTTAAGATGGAAATTTAACGTTCCCATGATTGGATATGTAACGATAAAAATTTTAAGCAGTATATATAAATGCTAAGTACCTTGCTCGGATGTGTAAGTGTTGAGAAGCGGCACTTTACTCGCGGGGCTCCAGAGCTTGACAGTTCCATCTGCACTAACGGACAGTAATTGCGAACGTGGATGACACATACTTAAACCCCAAACTGCATCGGTATGTCCAGCGAGCGTTTGATTAAGCAGACTAGGATCATATGAGTCGTAAGGATCTATATTGGCCGACGGAAGTGTCCAACAGTGTATTTTACCATCTAGTCCACCGCTAAAACAATGACTTCCTGTATTATCCATTGCTAAACATAAAACTGGCCCTGTGTGTGACCTAAACGTATATAAAGGTTCCACATCCAACGACGCTGATCTAAAACAATAAGACATTTACAAAATCATTAAAACGGTATAATTTTCCGTGAATGTATATAATTTGAATTAGTATGTGAAAATTAATAAAAATATTTTGATTTTAATGCTAAGGTTGAATGTGAAAAATAAATTATTTACTTTTTTGCAGGAACAGTCTTGTGAAGATTCCATAATTTGAGTGTGTGATCATCGCTTGCAGTTATTAGAACGGGATCGGTTGGATGAAAGACGAGAGCTCTGACTGCATCAAAGTGTGAACGTAGTGTATACTTAGCATTCCAAGATTTTCTGAATGGCTCTTCGTTATTTGCTGCCATCTATTAAAAACATTGATTATAAAAAAAAATATATTAGTTTTTAAAGTAAGAGGGAACGTGGAAAGTAAAAGTCAGTTAATATTTTGCACTTTATTTTATCGAAGCATTAATAATCGCATAAATAATGCAATTGAAGTTCTACAAAAAGCGTACAAAGAGAATTGCAAAAATCAAATATACCAGACAATAAATAAACTTACATCATACGCTGCTTCAGCATCATTGTTGACAGTCAATTGTGCTAGTTCCCCCAAGCCCAATGACGATCCACCTTCTTCGCAAGGACGCCTTGGGTCTGGTTGCATTCCTCTATGTACTGAATCTTAACAAATGAGAGATTATTATAGAAAAAAGTGCAATCATAATAGACTTAGAGAATTTCGTCATAATACACTTACTCCACTCATTTGTATCCCTGTCTACGTGAATAATAGATTCTTCATGTTCCGTTAGAAGATTTAATTCATTTAAAACTTCCTCCGCTTCTGCATCAACATCTTCTCCTAAGAATATAGCCGACTGCAAAAACGACGATGTTATTAGCAATCTCATAATAGACCTCTGAATTAATATAATGATTTCAAGTTTGTTCACCTTATTTTGTTTTGCGTCTGTATTTGAGTCATATATTTCTTCCTCGCCGTCGTTTTCTTCGTCCTCCATGTCAATATCCGAATGTGCAAGGAATTCAAAATTCGCCATAACAGCTGCTTCTGTATCCAGAATCATAGCCTCGGCAATAGATGACGGCTGTTGCTGCAATGTACAAATATATTGTTAAAATTATATCTTTCTATATTGAACCTTGAACTGTTTTTGTGTTGGAATAAAAAGCTTATAATTATTACATGCCACTTTTAGTAATTTTTCAAATAGTAATACAAGTAATGGAAAACGAACATTACATTAAAAAGAAACGAATCTTGTCAGAGTGAAAAAATCTATGTGGCATGTACACGCTAGTTCAAACCTTAAAATATGCTCACCTTATATCCTTCTTTCCTAGGTGATGTACTCTTATATTTAAATGTATTCTTATAATCATTACCGCGCCTATTAGTTGTTTGGTTCCCGTTGAGAGCTGGATTAATTTGCGTATCTTCAGAGTCTGTATTGTTATTTAAACCGAGGAGGGACCGTACCCTGTTCGATCGTACGTCTATTATTGTGTCAGTGTAACCAATCTCTTGTAAATACCTAAAAAGAGCAGTCGGAGAATTAATGTCGTTTTGACACAATGATGAACGCCATGAAGGAGGAGCAGGAGAAGGAGGTGGGGGAGGATGCCCACGCTACGTATGATAATCTGCCCGAAATGTGTAATCCGTCTTATTAGCATAAGATTATAGCGTCCGGAGCAAAATCGAGAATTTCGATAGTTTTGACGGTAAGGCATTGCAAATGTTGATAAATATTCTATTATTTTGTAAAGTTACATTTTAATTTGATTAATTGATGATGATAATTGGTTGCATGCTTGAAAGAACGGTGTTAAAGAAAATTCTTGTCTTTTATGTTGTTTTGCATATTTCGCAAACCTTCAGCTTCTAGTATGAGTAAACGGAAATACGATTAAAATTTACGAGTTTGTTACAAAAAAAAAATCTCAAGTAAATTTATGTACACCGCATTAGAAAGTAGTTGAGCCCGCACTCGGACATATTATACCATAACGCAATACAATTTAAAATTATTCTTTTTCAGAACATTGTTGCGCTTGAAAAATGCAATGTACTCTAAGTGTCAATTTTTTTAAAACACAGTTTGTGCCAATCTTGACTTATCGTCTGTTCTGTTATGAATATCAATTACAAATGGAATAAACTGCTTACTGAAGCTATTAAAAAGCCAAAACAATCGATGACCCAAAATTTCTTTCAGGCAGATTAAGCCAATTGCGGGCATCCGTTAAAGTAGTTCGCACGCTCACTGCCGAGTTCGGCGGCACAGCCACACACACATATACACACAAACACGACAAAACATCGGGCATCACCAGCTACATGCACACTACTCGTGCATAACTTACTGTCTTAAGAGCTGTCGACCTTGTCTCCAACTAATGACAGACGTGAACGGCGCCTCGCCGTCGCCGCCGCCGCCCTCGGGTCCCGTGCAGGTACTACCCTCCTCGTAAGCCGGCTTACCATCCCCTTGTATAACCAAGTCCGTGCCGTACTTCAATTTGTGGTATTTTGCCCTGAAAACACAGAATTATGGCAATAGGCGCAATGATACGAGAACTCGCTCAGATCCCCCCCGCGGGCTCTTGCGTATTATAATACGCGCGCGAAACAAAGAGCCCCTCTAACGCCGTACAAGAGAGAAGCGAGTAGGCTCGGAAATGAACACAATGTTTTTGTTAAGGAGCAAATCGAGAAGTTAAATATATATGTGTGTATAGCAGAGGCGAGCCCCGGCCTTCGTTTTCGCCTGGAATACTCTCGGAGCAGAGCGCGATGAGGAGTTTCTCGTGGGGGAAAAAAGTTTTCGGCTGTGGCTGGGCAAAAAAAAAATCGTTATGCAGCAGCCAACGGGAATGATTGGACTTCCTGTTTTCACAAAAACACCGTACGCTCAGTTGTCTCGGATGAAATTTCCACTTTCAATACTTTGGTCATTGTTTTAAATTGAATTTAACTGATGGTAGTTTCGGTTGAACTACCATCGTTGAATGTTCGTCTATAAATATTATATTTTAATTGCGCTACTCAACTTTGACAAAAGTTAATTTGATGCCACGAGTTAAGCTTGATGTATTATGCTTGCTGATATCAAACTGAATATAATTGATATATCTTAAAACTTTCTACGATTAACCAACCCATTTCGCTAATTCACTGATTATCTCTGATTATAAAAATTTACATTATAAACGGTCATTTTGTAAACACAACTATACTGGTGTGCAGTTACAAAATTTATCCTTTTTAAAATTTCCTGCGTACAATTCTTTGAAACTAAACTTTATTAATATGTAAAGCTATACGCACATACTTAGTATGTTGAGACAAGTATATATTTGTTTCTCGGAACGAAATTCAATGCTTCAATTGTAAAATTGATATCGTTCACAAATGTTTATGACGTTATAATTGAAATAGAATACGTAATTCATCAAAAAAATCGTTTGTCTCGTTAAAAAAGTATTTATTTTTGATAAATGGAAATAAAAATCATAAATAGAAACTAAACGGTATTAATGAATATTAAAGTTTTATCTGTAAATAATAAACGCGTGCATAGTTTCAGCATGAGTAACGAACAAAATTAATTACTTTAGGCTCGAATTTCACCATAATCACACTGCATAAACATTATGTGCATAGAGCGTAACGGTGGCTATTCTGTACGCGGTCATTATGGTTTCGAGATTTATAATCAGAGAAATGAAATCACTCTTTTAGTTAAAAAGTTTGTTTTATCAATTTTCCTGCTAAAGTAGTTTTTGAAATGTTCAACTTGACTCGTAAATCGATGACACCAAATAACTCCAAAGTTTTTATTGAATTTGGAATTTCATCTAATGGGAATTTTTTTTCTTTAAAAGCTTGTACAACACAAAATTCGTCGATATATTGATTCCTAGCATCCACAAAATTCTAAAAGTTTAAAAAACACGAAGATAGTTAAAAAGAATACGGTAAAAATACCAAATCGATCAATACAATAACAAAGTTCAAGAAAATTTTTCGAAATGGGAATTCTTTTACGATCCTTCCGCTGTACTTTTCTACTGATTAAAAATGACTCATTTCTAATATTATACTTTAGATTTATGTTCTTCAAAGTTCGTCACGGATGAAAAAAAAAATACATTTCTCTTCGTTTTTCAAGAGTTCGCATGGATTTTTCGATAAAAGAAACTCCGATCGACGTTAAAAAAAAGCACTTCCCGCATCGAAATCGCAAACATTGTTGTTACCTTTCTTGCTTGAGTGCATATTCCAACATTTTGATGCGCCGCACAAGATCGGTCTTGAGGTTCTCCTGTCCCTTCCTCTCGCCCTGGAGAAAAGCTATTTTCGCCTGCAACATAGAAAACCAAGGCAAAGGGCCAGTTAGTCACACGCTTCCGTACATATACATATCATACATAGTGTCTGTATACAAGCAGTCGCGTCGCGTGCGCGCTCTATATTATATACCACATTTAATAAAAAGTCGATGAACCGGGCCGCCCGCGTTATACATGTATAATATACATGCGCGACGCATATTTGCTTTGGGAGGAAGACACAGTGGGATCGCGACGCGACGTGGAGGGAATCGAATGATCCGCCGATGATCGACCTCTCACTCTTTCGATATTGTCAGATTGAGCGCGCGAATATATCTACGTATATATGCATGCGCGTATATGTGTCTGTTCCGGCGTGTGGTTGCGAGACTCGCGTGTCGCGAATGGGTTGAGAAGACGGTCCGAGTGTGGTGTGTGCGCGCGGCGAGGAAGAGGAAGAATCTAACGCTGAAATAGCGTAACGCGCCGTTAGAGGACGTAGATGAGCCATGATGTGGCCTCTTCGAATTATTAATCGTTGAATTTTGCGCGAAAAGCCAAATTGAGTGAAGATTATTTAGTCGTAGAATAATTGAGTTTTGATAGTTTATTCGTGAATGGTTATAAAGATTAGACATTACATGATCTAGAACTTTTATAAGATTTTAAAATAGATTTTACGAAGATAGTACTTAGAAAATAACTATTAGGAATCTTTGTCTATAATTACAAGTACCTCTCGCTGGTTATTTATAGGAACCTTATTTTTATTATAATTACGTACTTATATACATAGCCGACGTATAATATATAAAGTCCCACACGCGTTTAAGGTTCTTACTCATTAAACAAATTTTCAATTCCGCATGTAAGCTAGTGTATCAAAAATAACGGATACGGTAACGGTCGTTACTTTGTGCGCTACATATTGTAAGTTTGTTATTTTTATATTTAATTTCTTCTTACAAAAAGCGTTCTTTTTTTTCGTTATAATTGATTCGATATGTAAGAGTTAATGTTTATGTAATGTGATGTATGTTTATTTTTTACTTTATTACAAATAAATAAATGGTTAAAATTCACATAATTTTATTCTATTTTATATTATTTTCCTTGGATAATAAAGGATCTATACCTAACTTTTATGAGTTATGGAACGTTTTATATTATCTCTTATTGGTCAAATTATTAACTGTTATATTGTAATTATTATAATAAGAAATCTCAAATAATATAACCAATTCAATACTGAATAAAAAATTTAAAGAATTCCATTCTTAAGGAATGTTGAAGCATTACTGTAAGATACATCTACGCATGGTATCTTTGAAACTAAAATTTGAAACTTTACTTGTACACATAATTTATCCTACTTCTCAATGGTCTAGGCTTTGTAAAAATAACTACTGACATAGTGAAGTTCTATTTTGAGAAAAAAGGATAGATAGTTAACATATATTTTTCTTTTAAGATTTATTTACAGTAACTCAATTAATGATAAAGTTTCACTTATTGTTAGTTTGTAAAATTAATCAATACATATAAATTCCATATTCTTCATTATATTTTTAAAATCCATAAAAAAAATTATCAGCAGTTTTTGTATAGACATTAGAAGGAACTAGTTAATAATGAAATAATGTTACAGTGTTCATTGATTGATAATCTATAAGTATCTAGATAATTTTATTTGAAATAATTTATTAGAAAAAGAAAAGAAAAAAAACGAGTAATAATATAATAATAATTTAATTTAACTGTTAAAAAGATTATTCTTAATTCACTATTTCATCATAATTCTTAAATTAAATGAGAGGGCAGTTTTATAGTAACTGATATCACAAACTGTTGGCAACACAGAATTGTGTCAGTTGTAACTTTCTGCAGTACAGGATGGCTTATTTAACTTATTTGGTAACTTGACTTTTAGAAAACGTGATACAGCCATTTAGACAAAGATCCTGACAGAGAGAAAGCATGATATGTCACTCTTGAAAGTACTAGAGCTTTGCAAAAAGTAATTAAGGTCTTCTATCTATAAGCACAAAATGTCAATACCACATGTTGATTTAATCAATTGCTCTTCCATTAAGGAAGTAACTACATTTATGTACAAAACATTTTTAAATTGTCTTTTCTCAACACAAGTATTAACATTAATCTTATAAAAAATATGTGTAAAAAAATTATAGAATAAAAATTTTGTTTGTATTTATTTTTGTTGCTTATATGACAAATATTAGTCATTAGAAATGAGAATTAAGTGATAATGCACTTATTACTATGCACCAAAACTTCTACAAGGCTCTTGTAATTAATTACTTTGAAAGATTCACAAAAAGTTTGGCCTGTTAGAAGAAAGAGAAGCTTATAAATGTTCTAGTAAAGTTATGAAATGCATACAATAACACTTTGTAACTCAATATTTCCTTCTACAATTATACTGTAATTTATTGATAGAGCAACAGCTTGCTTTGCTTACTGGTAGCAACAATAAACCATTAGTTGTATAATTGGAGTTCAAGGTAAGCGATTATTATACACACCACGCCATAATCAAATGTTATACTAATGTTTTGTTATCTACACAAAAGTATTACATAAATTAAATTTAAATACTTTTGATAATCATTTAGACAATGATAGTAAATTGCAAGACAAATATAGATTAAAAATGGAACATGTCACTTATGAATTAGGCAATTTGTGCAGCATATTGTACACAGTACTTTAAACGTGATAAAAAATATGGTAACTACCAAAAGTGGATTATTTTTGAAAGATTATCATCATACTCATAAAATTTACATTTAGTATAAAAGCTGAGAAACTGTATTTTAACAAATAATGTAGTTTAAAACTGAGTTATAAAACAGTTATCAAATTTGTAATGTTGTACTTATATTAGATAGTGATAAGGATATTTTGATCCATATATAATCTTATTGGATGTCATGCTTTCAAAACAATTTCAGTAAACATTGACGAAGATGACCAGTTATCTTTGATTCGTGAAATTAAAATAATTTTCTATAAAATTAGATGTCAATAATTTTGTTGAATTATTTTGTTAATAATTTTCATACTAATTCTTTGCTACTATTGGCATTTAAATTATATTTCATAGAAAGAACTAGTTCATGAGAAATGTAGAAGAAAGTTTAATAATATAAAAATTAATGTTTTGATTATAGTTGATAGATATAATTAATGATTAGATTACATTCACTTGTTGTTATAGTTACAAATACCATGAGAAAGAGTTTCATGTTTATAGTAGTTTAAAAAACAAATGACAGCTGTCACAGTTAAAAGTAATGTAATCAATAAAACTGTTATACGGTTGCAATAAAATTTCTCATAAAATAGGAGCTCATCGTTTAGTAAAATTTGTTTTGAAATATCCTTAGAAACAACACTCAAATAGCCTAAACAATCCATAGACTGAGATTGTACTCTAGTATATCACTTCAGTAAATAAACAATAGATCAGGTAAGCAAATACTGAGTTACAGGTGCTTTGGACCCCCCAGAATTTAGAAGACAACATGTAGCTGTCGCTTCGCAAGAGTGCAACCAAGTGAGACCTGGCCACTTGGCTGGGCCTGCAAAGCGAAAGGCTGTTATCTTCCAGTGCTGACAGGCAGGCATATAGATTCTGAGAGAAAGAGAGAGAGAGCAGAACGGACTTAGGCGTGTCGTGTTTACCCGCGAATGGCAAATATAATAGAGCGGCTTAGCTTGGGCGCGCGCGAGCTCGCACAGAGAAAGAGAGAACGACACAAACCTGAAATTCGGCCCTGTCCAGCTCCCACTGAGAGCGTTCGAGCTCGAACCTGGCCCACTCATGCTGCAGGAAGTGCAGCACCCCAGGCATCGTGTACTGGGGATTTAGGTCCTTGTTGGGCCCTTGTCCGGCGCCACCGCCGCCACCACCACCGCCACCTCCGCCTCCGCCGCCACCACCGCCACCGCCGTCGCTCTCGCCGCCGCCAGGCTGGTGCTTATTGTTCGCGACGGAGACGTTGACGCCGCCGAAGGGTTGGCCGCCGCCGTTGTGGTTCTGCGACGAGGCGGCGGCCGCGGCCGCGGACGACGAGCCCGTGCCGGAGTTCTCCTCCATCGTGATCGTGTAAAACTGGCTGATGGGTACCTTCATTTCATGATACGGCAGCCATTACAGCACCTTTTCCACTTCGCGCTCTCGCACACTCGCACGCCAGAGGGGCCAGAGGCTGCCAGCCAGCGAGCACACTGCGCGCGCGAGAGAGAGATAGAGAGCGAGCGCACACGAGCTGAGAGACACAGACCGCGCTACTGCTGCTACTCGCCAGCGAGAGAGTAGCTCCTCTGCTGCCGCGTTCTATCAGAGACAGGCCTGCTGCTGCTGCTAGCGAATTTCCTCCGCTTCTACGCCTCCTGTGTCCTTCTCCTCCTCCTCGCCGATTCGCACATACGCGTTGCTGTGGCTGCTGCTGCTGCTGCTACTGCCCGAGAGAGCGAGAGCTTACGCTATGTGCGCGCGCGATCGACCGTGCGCGAGAAACTATCAAATCGATATACACGCAATATAAATGCACACGCGCGCACACGCCGCGGTCGTCGGAGACAGGCCCGCGCGCGCTGACGACTACGCTGCTGCTCCTCCACAATGCTGCCTGACGCTCCCCGCTACGTCGTCTTCGTCGTCACCGTACTATACTAAGTCGTCGACGTCGTCGTCGTTGTTTCTCGCCTCTCCCGCGAGAGAGAGAGAGAGATGGAGTGAGTAGCCGTGCCTTGGCTCCGCGCTACTAATCCTTCGCGCACTCTCTGCTGCTATAACGCACTACACACATACACAGAACTTTGCAGTTAGTATCTGTTCCTCTCTTGCTCTCTCCCGTTATACACGCGCGCTATAACGTCGGTATACGAAAGAGAGAGAGAGATAGAGAGAGAGAGAGCGCGAGCGCACACAACAAAGTCGGCACGAGCCGCGGGTGTATATAATGGATGAAGTACGCGCGAGGAAGCGAGATGGAGAGATATAGGTACAATATATACCACTGTACGATGCGTAAGTGTAATACCGACGGAGAGGAAGCGACTGCTAGGTATATTGATGCTCGCCAGCTCTGTGATAATAACTAATGTAGATACTGCTGTGTAGTGGAAGGACGTCGAGCCCTCGCGACGTCGTCGCTGAAGAGAGGACGCACGACGATCCTCCACCGCCTGTCTCGAACCACTTATAAGTTCTTCTCTCTTTCTGGCTTGCTTTAGAGCTGTCTGTATGTGTGTGTATATATACACACGCTTGCCTGCTATACGGGGGTGTACTTATAGAGGGAGCGAGGGTACGCGCTTGCTCTATCCTTGTCCGACTCTCTTCGCGATTGTACCTATATGTGTATATAGTATATACACGTACACAGGATCGCGCCCTGTTTACTCGAAGCCCCTCTCGGATCGGAGCACGCAAGCGCGAGTCTTTGTCGTTGTATGGGTTGGCACGCGCGCGGTCGGTGTGGGTGTGTTTTTGTATAGTAAAGCACGATCGTGGTTCGTGACCGTTCGAGACCGTCAAAATATATATCAGTTTCGGAGCATGCAACTACTGGTTGCTCCGATTTCGATTTTGGAGCAGCCGGTGATTTTACAGTTCTAAACTAACGGCAAAGCGAAACTTCTTTTATTCATCCACGTTCCGGGTTTAATTGAAATGATACTTTCGCTTTCGAGCTTTATCACTGGAAAGATTGAATTCCTTTTGGTAGCCAGGATAAGTTCTTTTTTTAATTTAATTTTTTAATTTTTTGGAAATTTTTAAATAGACGTTTTTTTTAACTAATTGAAGCTTAAGAGTATCACAATACATTTTTTTACCATAGTAGTATCAACAGGCGTGCCTCTTTTTTCCCTTGCTCATCATTTTTTTCTTTGTTTTTTGTTTTTAAAGAGAAACGAAAACGTGCCTATCGTCTAGCCTATTAAATTTGTCGTTGCTATGATATAGTTATTGATATAATTAGTGCTCATAGTTAACTCACTAAATCACCGAATAAAAGGTTTACTTAGTTTTTCGGCTCTGATTGTTAATTGTTTGATAACTTGTTTTGTACTTCTTATTATCATAAAATTCATACTCATAAGCACGTACTGATAATGATACTTTGATGTACCGTGTTGAATAATTTTCAATTTAAAAACAATAAAATTATAATTTTTAAAATGGTAGTCTTTAGGTATGTAAATAAAATGTATTTTATAAAAATTTATTAAAATTCAAGAAACCAAAATTAAAGTTTAAGCAACATTTGCGTATAGTTACGAAAAACTATCTGAACTAGAATATATTTTTTACTACGTTAAAAATAATATATTTTTACATTTTCAAGTTTTTATTTTGCCTGTTACCAAAAGAAAAGTTTACAATGATCAAGTGTATTTGACGGTCAATTTACGCCAATGCAAACTCATACACGTGCACGAGTATGGCTTTTAATTATAGCCGACTCCCCTCCAAATCCGCACACACATACATATAGATGTGCGTGGAATATGCTGCTTCTCCACTAAAAATCCAAAGTTCACTTTGGTTCTCAATGTTCATTTATAGATGTATTTCAGTGAATACAATTTATACCAAAGCATTTTTTTCGGATGTCTTACCATAAGGACTGTAAATTTAAAAAAGCTCAATTTAATTATGAATAGAAAAGAGGCATTATATACGAGGACGTATGCACTAAACGATCGACGGACAATGATTGCACTGTCAAAGTGTGTTGGTGAATGACGAGCTAGATGGCGTTGGACGTAATTTTCCTGTGTGCTGCTTACTCTCTACGTTGGCGAGAATCTGATAAAAATAAAATCAACGCGCCTCAATGGCTTTTTATCGGACTTTTGTGTTATTTATATCAAGACATCATCTCCCTTTACAGTTGTTTTTTTATTTATTTTTATCCAATCAAACGCAAAAATGATCAAGCATCATAGTAATTAAACTATTTAATAATCAAAAGCTTAAATAAACATAAAATTAATAAATGTTCGAGTTGTGTATCATTTTTAATTAAGCCATCTTTATAATTGGAAATAAATAGAGACTAATGTAAGATATACAAGATAAAATCTTGAAAAATGAGTTCATACTTCAAATGCAATCATAAGATCATTGATAAATTCACTTGCATTGGGAATATAAAGGAATGATATCAGATGTTACTTTTAAACGTGGCGTTTGCATCTTTAAAAGAATAAAAAAAAATTAGAAAAAAATGTGAGAAAACAAAGATTTAAACAATGGTTAAAGAATGCACTGTGTAGCACAGAAATAAGGGTAAACACGTAATTGATGTTTTACAAAATTAGGAAGGAAAGATTTCATTATTGATATTTAAATCATAAAAGCCGTCTACATTCTTTTTACCACGGTTATCTTCAAATACGCTTGCACTTTGAATACCTGGTAGATTCAGGCGTAGCAGTTACTTTGAGCGGTTATGACGAAGAAATCGCACCGAGACCAATGAGTCCCAAACGCGTCAAGATATAATTATGAAATGATTTTAATTTAAACATTATACAGCCTGTGACAAAAAAATCCAATTGTTTCGCTCATCTACATCTTGACAGTTTGTGTATCTGTACGCTGTTATTACAATAGTATTTTTTTTTTCTTATAAGTCTTATTGTTACATTAGTTTAGCGATATTGATTAAACCAGGTTTCGCACGATGTAGTGGCAGCATGACAAATGTGACTGCGTTACATTATTTTTGTCCATAACGTACGACGTACTCCCTCCCTTTGTATATTGTAATAAACGTTTTCCAAAGTGAAAAACATGTAAAAACACGAACTCCCATTTAAACGGTACAGAACTTTTTTTTGTTTGAGGAAGGGGAATTTGTGCATTGTAGCCCCTTTTGTTTGAAATCTTTAATGATTATATTTATCAGATTGGTTGTATATTTTTGTCGCTTAGTTCCTGTCGGTGGCTCGGAGTTTCTCTTCGACTGCTTCCTCAGAGGCCTCCGAAAGGTCCGTCGCCTGGATGTACTTTTGCACACCGACTAAGGACTTCTTCAGAGCATCGAAAGAACTTGAGTACAACATCTTCTTCTTGACCTTAGCTGTGTCCGGACACCACGACATCAGGAACAACTTTTGTTTCTTGGAAGCCTGCAACAGGAAAATTCAATAAATGACGTGTCACATGGAAAAATTTTTTCATACGACTATTAATATGCCGCATCAATGAAACATGTTAATAAAAAGGAATTTTTGATTCTTTTACAAAATAATTTAATCATTATATATTAAAACTTATAAAATTAAACTAGTTTTGTTATATATAAAGCAAAATAAATTTCCCTTGAACCTGAAATTTATATGTTCGAATGACGATTAAAGTTTATTTGTAGTCCACCATAACCCTTTGTTCTATAAAAATAAACCATTCTTCGTTTTACCATTGTGTGCTATTTTCACAGTATTGAGTGGTAACGTATTAAAATAAGTTTCAAAGTTGTTTATAAATATCTAATGAGATTAAAATAGCCGTGACTCCGGTAAAACGCGATTGACAAGCGGTTATTAGCGTGTCATAAAGCACATTTCGAAACATCAGCCAGAGATAACGCGGCCGCGAAATATCAAATTCCTCCGAGTGATCTCATTAACGCGCCGATCGCCGTAAATACAGACACACAAACATATTACACATTTCAACGAAACAGTTGTGTATCGTTCGTCATAAACTCTCTTTTCGGCTCGCACGACTGAAAAAGGCGAAGCAGCAGCACAGCCGAGGTGCACGCGTGCGAAAATAACTAGATTGTTCATCATCGTCTTAGCGTACCTCAGAAGTTCCCTGGCATTGATGAGTGTACTCAAAGTCGAAGAGGCCATAGCGGCATTCCCCGCTGCCGCCCTTTTGCAAATCCTCGAGGAATTGGTCGTAGGTGGCGTCGCGCGGTCCGATCACCTCGACGTCGATCTGCTTCTCGTCTTTGATATAGAAGATTACATATCGGTGTTTCTTATCTTTCTTGATTTCCTCGTAGGTCGTCTTGCAGATATCCGCCACAGTTACTCCGGATGCCTGAAGAAAGGAAAGAAAGTGTTCGTTAATCAGTGGCAGTTGCATTATATTATTCGGAAAATTGGAATGTGCGCACATCGTTCTGTGGAGATTACGATTTTAAAAATAAATTCGGAGTAATTACGGGAAGAAAGGTTTTTTTTCGATAAAGAATCGGAAAGCGTGACGGTCTGTGAGAATTTCTTTTTCGGCTCTCGAAATCGCATATTATTTTCATTCGTAGTTTTCATAAATTAGCTGTAAAGTATTGATATTATCATGATTCGAATAATAACGTTCGTAATGATCCTACGATTACATTCGGTACTAGATTTTTAAATTATTCGCTGTAAATTTCAGGCAATTATAACGAATTATTTTTAATTTTACGCAATAATTAAGTGAGCTCGCGAAATATTTGCCAGTGCGATATTCCCACAGGTGTATAAACCACGAAACATAAATTTATTAAATGGCTAGCAGGCTTTTGGCAGCCAAGCGCTCACGCTTATATATATGTATATAAATAATTCGCTCGTGCTCAAGTCTACGTCAATATAACTATTTTTTTTATTTTCAGTGGCCTTATGTCATTCGCCGAAAAACATCAACACTTTGGAAAATATTATTCGCTAACGGGGCGCGAACATCTTCCAACACGATACTTAAAAAAATTACAATTTTCAATTTCGCTTCCAAATCAGTACCATAAACTCCGCTTGCGAATCTGCGCATTCGTACCTACGCATAAAACGGACAAAAAAAACGAGAGAATATAATCGCTTAGACTTATTCGTCGTGACTCACTTTTGACGAGCATTGCAACACAATATTCCAGAGCGAGCGAGTGCGTCCGCTCTTTATACCTCTGTATTATAAATATAAAATGATCCTCTTTGGTGACTAATCGACTTTTCCTCCCCCTCACTCGGCCGCGGCTTAATTCCTATCCGTGAGCCTCTCTTAAGTCGCATTATTAAATAAGTAAGTCGCGCGCTTCTGCAGAGGCGCTCGAGTGCGAAAAGCGAATTTTCCGCGCGATTCTCTTCTTTTCCGTGCATCGCGGAGAAGCGCCCGTCCAAACCGATCATTACGTAACGCGTGCACCATCATCGGTCCGCCCAGCGCGCGCGCGCGCGCTTTTTGCGCTACGAGCGAAAGAGCAACGGAACGCTGTGATGCGTCTCTCTCGAGGACAGAAGGAGAAAGGCACGAGGAGAAAGAAAGAAAAGAGAGAGAGAGAGAGAGCACGGGAGTGAGCAGGCGACGCTTTTCACGCGTGCAATACATCTGCGGGTAATCGATATGTTAGATTTCATGTCGAGAGCAGAGTGCGCACAACGCCAAGAAGAGTCTGTTTGTCTCCCTCTCTCTTTGTGCGAATGCTTGGAATGCGTGCACTTATTATATTCTGCATTATTTTCGCAACGTGAATAAACGTTCTCGGAAATTTATGCCTTTATTGATTATGCTTTGTGATAAATTTATAGTAAACAACTTTTTCTTTTTAAAGATTGTAGTAAAATATATAATTTCTATTTTAGAATTGAAAAATAGCGAAAAAGATTTTTTTTTTTTTATTAACAATATTTTTATTCATTCTTTATCTTATCAAGCGCTTTACTTTATTGGTATATTACTATATGCTTGAAATGTATTATCAACTCGAATAAATATTTATCGTTTAGAAATTTTCTAAAACGTTATAGTCGAGGTCTAAATGCGGAAAAAGTATCTGCAGCGATCCTATTTCAAAGAGCTTATTCACTAAACGCGCGAGATTGACACGTGCAGATGAAAGTGTTTGTTTTCAGTGAAATGTATTCTAGTTTCTGAGACGAAATCGATTTAAATAAACAATTCCTATACGTTGAAACTGCAAATATTTCATAATTACATTATTGATTCAATTCAACATTTTTTTTTCTCGCATGTGTCACGGTATAATGTAAACGGCTCTTTAATGCTTTTTTAATGGCGTTAAAAAAATTTGTTATCGCCCTACTAGTGTATTCTTCTAAACGGCAATTACCATATGGGGCTTATCGAATTTCTCGAAGCGCCGCAACCAGTGATAAAAAGAAAATGTATATATCAAACGCATCAGCGGCGGAACCGACTGTACGCGCCTATGTATTGATTACAAAGGAACGATTATACGTCTCGGCCATTGGCGATATACCTCAAGTACCATTTCCCCCCGTCCACAATAAAAACTAAGCAGTCGCGCAAATTTGGATCGATCGCCGCCTCCGGCATTCCCAGACGCCCGCGTCGCGTGCCCTCTTCTCTCCACTCCCTCCCCTATCTCTTTCCAAGATTGAAATTCCACTCTTGCTCCAGGGAAAGATGCACCCGCTCGAAAAATCCCCGCGTGATGCACGCGCATATACACACACTGCGCGTACTGTGTGCTCTATCCATATATATATATATA
>JAPYZO010000768.1:0-22391 GCA_030522905.1 Torymus flavipes | reverse complement strand
ATCTACCGCTAAACCGCGCTCCGCTATTGCATAAACAATTTCATCGTCCAATAAATCTATTATCAACATTATCATTACGATATACCAGCGAATAATCGTAACTCTCGCAAACATCATACACCTACCTATATATTACCCTTGCAAACTGCATCCCGAATACAACCCAGCTCATCTCAACAATAAATAGAGAGCAAAGACGCGAGCAAAGGCGCGGTGGCCGGTAAGGAGGGGCGACTAGTAATTACCGATATCGATCACATCTTCTTGTACATTCCGCGCGCCCAATCGTTCGACAGAGCAAAATGTCCCCTCGCGTTTTCTGGTGAATCAGGTTAAGTATATATCGAATCCGATTATTCAAGCTTCGCTGTCGTCTAGTTGATTGTGAACTGTAAATTTGACGAGGAATTTTTTTTAGGTCTTAGATGTGTTGGTTTAGCAAAGTTTTGAAATTTTGGCATCTAGAATTTAGTGTTTTATTTTAGTCCTTTGTATCACTAACGTCGATAAAGGCGCTTGAAATTCCTCAAATTTCTTTGTGAATTAAAGGCTCTTGAGCGACTGTCGAGTCAAAGCTTTTCTATAAAGTATGTTGAACTTTTATAAATATGTTAAGGTGGATTCCAATAGTTACTTAGAACTGATGTAGTAAAGTAGAGCAATTTGTATTTAAAAAATTGAGATTTGTAGTATATTTAATTCAATATTATACTACTTATTAAATTTGTATATTAAACAGTATCAATATTATATGGTGACAGAATAGTAACCGGAATTTTCAGTTAATCATATAAGATTTTCACAATAAGTATTGTCATAGTTTGCTAACCATAATCTTTAATTATTATATATAATTAATGATTTTAAACAATTTCAACGTTCTGCTGGTTGAAAAGACACACTGTTACAATGACCTAGTTTTATTTGGAAATGAAGTCTTATACAAAGAGCACAAGGAATTAATTAAGGATAAAATGATACCCCATGAACAGCAATATAATACAAAACATGTAAATAAAATTGCCTGTGATAAAATAAAATAAATAACATAAAAAATAAATATTCACTTTTCTTACATGTTCAAAAACATGAATAAGTAGGATTTCGAGAAAAGACTAAATTATAGTTGTTTGATTCATCATCTCGATCACATCCCTGTGGTAGAAAATAAATAATATTTTATAGCTAACGTGTTAATTAAATGGAAGTATTTTTAGCAAAAATCATAATGTAAAAATGATATAATTCATCTAAAAGTTCTACTATAACTATACTAATTTATTTCGGATTGGTACATTATTATGAAACACAAGTAATGTTCGTTTTTAGTCATCAAAATAGAACTGAAAAATAGCTAGCTTCTGGTTAACATTTCTACCAGGGATAATACAACTGAATAAATTTCATATTCTTCATAAGCTCCACATCCACTCGCATTAAACAAAAGCAACCCACAACATTTTCCCAACTCCTAAAAAATACCACCGAAATTCCACATCCATTAAAACTCCACGCTCCATCGAATTCAATAATTCGCGCTCGTCGATAACGCCGATGCACACTCTCTCTCTCTTTCTCTCGCTCGCTCTTTCCCCAGCCTCATAACCTCCTGCCATAATTCCCCAATAAACTCGGCTCGCCTGCACTCTCCCGGCCAAATAAATACCCGATGAATCAATCTCTTTTAAAGCCCGCAACTCTGTATTTCGCGCGCTCGCAGTAAATTCAATTGCGCCCGGGTAAAATAGAGTAAATTCCGTCTTATCTCTGTCATAATTGGTCGAAAAATGTGGCACGCGCGCGCGCGGTAAATTTCGATAAACGGGGTTGTAGTTGCCGGGCATTAAAAAATTCCGCATAAACAGGGCTGTAGATCGCGAGCGCGCGCGGCGACCAAACTGCGACGATAATGCGCGTGAGAGAGAAAGATATCGGGCGGCTGCGCGAGCTTTAGCAGGTGCATTATCGGGTATTGGAAATGAGGTTTATTCGGCGACGGCGGGCGAAAAATTTCGCGGTAATTAGCGAGGCAAAAATTGGGCACTGCAGATAGGAGCGCTTGTTTATCGTTTGGATATATTTGCTAAATATTATTTTATAAAGGTTTGGTTATTGCTGTGTTTAAGGAGGGATACATTTTTTTCCATTAGATATATTCGCGTCGTGTAACGTAATTTTGTTATTGATTGATTGGTTTTAGATGAACCTATGTCAAGTTAATTACTCGTACGAATGTGTAACGGAAAATATAGGTATATACGATCCTCGACATAAATTGCCTTTAATAAAATAATAAACTACAAAATTCGATATCTTTCCTACTAATTAATATACCCCAATCTCTACAATAATTAAACAAAGAACTAAATCCTCTCCACCAGCTCAAAAAATCCCAGTCAACACCCATCTTTAACAATATTAGCCATAAAAAAATCCGGCACCGAAAATACGACGAGAAAATACTTTCGCCAGCGGCGGCAGCAGCTCGATTTTCCGATTTCCACGGCAGCGGCGACGGCGTCGGCGCCGACATAATCACGGTCCGATTGTATCGGCGTCGCTTCGGCTGATTTCTCTCATTTCTTTTCTGCCTCGCGCGCTCCTCTCTCCGTTTTTCTCTTTTCAGTCTCAAAATCGAAGAGACGGCGAGGAGCTCGGGAAGCTTCACAGGTGGCTTGAGCGAGGAAGACAGATATATCGGAGACGGGATTGGAGAGCTTTTTTATGGGTGCGAGTAGATTTCAAGGGCGTGGAAATGCGTGAGTTTTGGGGTATGCTGGGGATTGGGAGCGTGAGGTGGTGGTTTCAAGAGTGAGGTAAAGAGGGAAAGTGAATTTAGGGATGTAAATAGCATAGTTGTTTTTCATGTGTAGGAATGTTGTTATGCAAAAAACGTTAGCTTAAGAAGTTACTGTAGTCTTTAAATGGCAAAGATTCATTTAAATGATGTGCAATCTTTATGACGTTTCATATGGTTCTATTTTTTGTATGAAGTTTTAATTTGATATTTATTTTAAGGTAACTCGAGATAATTCGACCACCTCAAGCGGAAAATGTTTTGTACGCTTCTGCAAGCATGTTTAGAAAAAATTGTTACATATCAAAATATGGTACATCTTTTACGAAGAAAAGAATTCAGAACTCTCTAGACCTAATATTGGTTTCTCATGTTTATTTATAATTCAGCTAATTTAACTCAAAATTGTTTTTTCATGCTTTTTTTCAAGGCAAAATCAATTAAGATATAATCTATCTTCTATTAGAAAAAATTCCGAAGACTTAAAAAATGTAATTAGATAAGAGCTAAATAAAAAAAAATGGGTAACAGTTCCCTCAGCGAGTGTAGCTAATACAGCCACTTTTTGGACTAAATTAATACTCTTCTAAATAAGTGAAAAGGTTTTAGATAATTTTGAAATAATATATATGCCACGTTTTTCAGATTTTTTTCATCTATCTTATATGTCTAATTTAGCTTTCCCATAAAGTGGGACCGACTGTATTTAGCCAAATTATCTCTACATTCGAGTTACTTTGAGTTACTTTATTTATATAAAAATAAGTATTATTATTGTACAGTTGAATTGCAGTATCACTTTGTAATTTAATTTAATATTTTCTTATGCGCACAGTGTAAAAACAGTATTTTTTGGCATCTATTTGTAACAGTCTAGTCTATATACGCTACATTTTACCTATTCAATCCAGCCATACTCATTAATTTCAAGAGCCTTTTATGACGCTATATCGTCCAAAAAAGTCTATTTACTATTGTGAAATTACAGTACCCCAACCCAACTTCCATCTTCCTCAGCCTTAATAAAAAGTTTACAGCTAAGAATACGCCTCGTAATTATCGACCGCGAAGCCACTCATTTACGAGGAATTTAATGGCGGGCGCGTAAAATAAAATTTAAATGACTTCCTGCTTTAATATAAATACACTGTGTCCAGTGTCTGGGTAATCTCATTCTACCGACTGCCTTGTTGACGAAGTGAGAAAAAGAGTGAGAGAGGAAAAGAGAGTGGATACAAAGGACACGAAGATGAATGATGCTTGCGGCCCGGGTAGAGAGAAAGAGAGAGGATGAGTCTCGCGTAAAAAAGTTTACGACACGGTACATTTTCCGAATTTTTCAGAAAAGAAATTACTTTGAAAATTGCCCTTTGTATGTCACGAAGTGTGATAAAACAAAGGGATGGATGTAATGGACGGTGACGTATATATATATTTTGTAGATGTAAGAGAGATCCTATGAAGCGTAAAAGTATGTAATGTTTCGTACTTTTTGATTTTTTTTTGTTTTGTACATATAAGTTTTGGATTTTCAAATTGAATTTTTAGGGATGTTTCGCTGGCTGCTCATAAAGATTTAACGCGAGGAAAGCTTACTCGCGGGGCCGGACACATTGTACACTTTACCTGTGGTTTGTAACCGTGACCGAGTAGACACGCCACTGGATAGACTTTCACGCAAGTGTACGGTGCCTTGTAAAGACTATGAAAATTCATCGTTTACATCGGTCAATTGAAATATTTTAAGAAGGACAAATATTAATTATATATTAATATAATTTGACTTTGGTACACTGTAAGAGAGTTATAATGTAAAACTTATGAAGGGTTGCTAGTAAGTATGCCAGAATCAATAAATATTCTAAAGACAGATTAGTGAAATATATTTTAGATGAAATGTATAAGATTGTAATTGAAATAAAATAAAATGTCGAATTGACATATGAAAATTATAAAAGTATATTTGATAATCATTCAAATGAAGGATAAAGTAAAATCAATTAAAGAGTTAATTAATGCTAAGTAATTAAGAAGCCAATTATTATTGGCATGCACAGAAGTAGCAAATAACAATGAAATTCAGATTACATGTGAGAGGCGCGATTCCATATCCCCGAAGGCTATCTGATTACTCCCTACAGAATAGATTGCACCACTTGTGGCTAAGTCGATAATATATTTTTATTAAAGTGATGCCGCAAAAACTAGAAAATAAATGATAATTCATAAAAATCAATGGAACATAATAAAAAATCTATATAAAACATATCCAGAATAAAACGTTTTTTATAAATTTTCATATTTTTTCAAAGTTTTTGTTAATTTTGCATAATTTTTCATGTTCTCTTTTAATATAATTTTCCCTACTTTATCATTATTCATTATGTATTATTAAATGAATTTATAATCGATTGATTTCCATAACGTATACCTTTATACCAGGGCCATTTTCATGCGTTCTCTGACAGATCAATATTTTTTACATCGGATTCTATAATACACATAAAATTGCTCAAAACCTAATAAAAACTCCGCAAAAAAATCGCGCACCCGTAACCCCCGATTAATCCTTTCAAATCTGAGCCCAATCCTCCCTGTGCCTCCCGTCACAGCCGTTTGTTTTCTCCAGCAACCTTACAACCTTCTACCATATCCACCTCACGCACCCTATCTCCCCAGTAACAATCGCTCGCGCGGTCGACAATCGATTCGCAACAGATAGTCACGGGTCGCGCCTCCCATCTCCCCCGTACAACACCCCCGCCCACCGTAGCAGCTTCGACCGCGACGCGCAGAGGTTGACGAGGGTCGCGCGCGGCGCGTATAACCCCCCCCCCGCCCCGTGCACTTTATCACCAGACAAAAGCGCCCGTAATTGTATCGCGATTCGCGATCTCTGTATATCCCTCCCACGGGACGAGAGAGAGAGAGAGAGATAGTTATTTTCGACTGCGCCGTATCCAATTTCCGGCGGAGAGGAGAGTTAAAGGAGTCGATTTTGGAGAGCCGAGGATGTACGTTGTACGTGGTTTGAGAGCAAGGAGGAGGGGAGCTGAAGGAAGATGGAAGGGTTGGGGTTACCGGAGATTTCGGGAACGATTGAAAGTAATGAGAGGTGATTTTTTTGAAGAGCTGGGGGATCGAGCGTAAGGATGCGAGGGATTTGAGGAAGATGGTTTGTGTGGGGTTCTTGAATGGTTAGGTTCTTGAATGGTTGAGAAAAATTTTAATGCGAGATGCGCGTATTGTATGTAAATGAATAACGAGATAGATTGTGTCTCGTATATGTCGAAATATACAAAAAATTGCTCCTAACTTGTCCGCAAAAACGACGAAAAAAAGTACATCTCTGACGACACATTTTTTTTATTCTTATAACTGATATAATGCACAAAAAAAGTATTGAACATAGGAAATCGGCATAGTGTTTTTCAGAAAGCTGACGTACACGTAACGCGAGAGGAGAGAAATGAATAAAAGTAACATTTTTATAATTGTTATAAAAAGATTTTATGCACTATTGCACAATTTTTGTAGAACAAACAAAAACATTTACCAATTTTCGTTGATTTTTATGCAAGCGCGTAAATGATTGAATTAATTATATCGGCAATTATCAGGTATCGGCAGTACAAAGAAATTCTCATTTCTCCATAAAGCAATCTAAAAAATATCACTCGATCTAGTAGTCATGCCGAACCCAACCATACAGCAGCAATAAATAAGAAAACCAGCCGATAAGACACGCGCGTTTCCTCCCACCCACGTCGAAACGAATCCAGCTCCTCCAGATATCAGTCTCGCGAGGAGCCAGCCACCAACACAACATCCGCAGTAGCACAGAAGCGATTTAACTTCGGGCGGATGTTGCTTTGACCCTGCCTTATACTCTGCGAAACTCTCCCTCTCCTTCGCAAGTGAGAGAGAGCGAGAGAGAGAGAGAGATGATAGCTCGCGGTGGCTGACCGCAGAACGTGCTTACTACTTAAGGGGAGGGGCGTTGTCTAAGACTCGATTGTACTGGTACTACTATACTTGCCGAGCGCATATATAAGCGTCTTTCGGTTATATGGACGAATTTTCGGCTGGATGTAGTGCTGCGGTGGTGTTACAGAGAAGTGAGTCAGTTTCGGAGCGATAAGGTGAGAGAGTGGCACACTTCGAAACAGGATCCAGCCGAAGTCGCGCAAGGCCGGTGATATTTGCTTATTCCGACGCGATGGCGCGATTCCGGCGGCACTGGGGTAGGTTAGTGCGGTGGAAATTGTTCGCGGTTCTGAGTCGTGCGATGAGGGTTGGTTTTTTTTGGTAAAGTGTTGAAAAGGTTATTTTTTCGATGAGAATATAATATTCCTTACTAGAGGAAGCTAAATTTTTTTTTTGCGAATATATGTTAGAAACATTCTTTAGAAAATTTATTATTCTGTTAATTAAATGGCGGAAGAATCTGGAAAACATAACCTACACAATTTGCTGCTACAAAGCTTTTCCTACATTATTAAATAATCATAAAAATTGTTTTATTTTAAATGTTAATATTAATAGAACTATTATTTAACTTTCTTCGAACTAAACCGCAGCTCAAACAAATTCATGAAGTTAAAAATTAGTCTCTTGTGCACACCTCGATACCTCAATATTCCCTCCAGTTTTTTTTTCTCTTTATCTCCGCACAGCTATATGCCTCGCCTTATTAACACGCGCGCACGATTTTTTTCCCTCCCACGAAGCAGCAATACTCCACCAAAACTTTCCCGCGAGCGCTCGGAACGCCAATAATCCGTAGCCCAGATTGATGTGAGAATTCCGGATCTCTCTCTTTTTTCTGTCCCGGTAACGCCAACCTTATTGTTATACGTTCTTTCGCTTTTTTCTCTGAGCTGCGAAGGCCTATTATTTTCGTTTTGCCGCGCGACCGAGCGATGGATGGCTGGAGGTTTCTTCTTCTGTTTCCCGGGTAGGTATACCCCCTGTAGGGAAGGTCGAATTTATGGGATCGGTATTACCGGGGAATGAGTTTATGGGTTTATTGGATTGTCTCGCGCTGCTTGTCGATTCGAACTGAATGCGCGGGGGTCGGTATAGGGGAATAGGGTTAAACGGCTGCTTATTTCGTAAGAGGAATAAAAGAGGTTTTTAAAGGGAGTAATGCCGAGGTATCTTCTCGTGAGAAGAGACTTGTTCCAACTGGGGAAATCGTACGATTTGTATTCTCTGAAAAGTGAATAAGTTAAAAGTCGCTCATTCGTGAAAACAAGTGTAAAAATAGACCAATTCTTTCGTGAATATTCACTTATGAAAATAGCATTCCCCTGCTTCAACAAGTAAATAATCACTAAAGTATTTGTAGATTTTTTCACGCAATCGCTCAAGTAAACGATTTTTTATTTATTCTTTTTTAAAGGGTATTGAAAAATGTGATAATATCTTTTATAAGCATCAAACAATTATTATAATAACTATTATAACAACTCTAAAAGACAAACTACAAACAATTATTTTCTATTCACAATACAAAAAACACACAATCAATCGATCATATGCTCCGATAAAATAATCTCCATAAAAATCCATCACTTTTTGGTTTATTACACTAACCAATCTAACAAAAAAATAATCCCACCTAAAACTGGCAAATACCAAAAACTATTCCAAATCCAATATTACACGAATACGTCATCGTTGAACAACCGTAAACCTTTTACAAAAAAGCCTCATGCCACAGTTATCAATTAAACGCGTGCGCTCACACGGCGCACAGGCGAAAAATTTAACGACTCGCGGTAAACGCGACGGCCTCGTATCAATTAAAATAAAGCCGCCGGCGGCCCGAAGCGACAGGTGTCCTCGAAAGCGCGCGCACGCGCGGCACGCACACACGTGTCAATTTGGTCTGTCAATCCTGTACGACCGTTTTTCAGCTCGCACATCATAGTGGTGGTGGGGGGAGAAACGGTCATCCGTCAAGCGACCCTTCGACGGCCTAGGGAAGAATGTTTTTTAACGGAGGGAGTATGAGGGTGCCGGAAAGAGACTGTGATTTCGTGTGGCGGTGATGTGTAATGGGTTTGAAATTATTTTTCGTTTTAAAGGACACGTGTGGGTTTGACGACGAGGTGAATTTTGAATTGTAATTTTTTTTTTAGAATGAAGGTGAGGTAAGGAAAAGAATGTCGTAATTATGAAGTGTAGTTTAAAGAAGTGAGAGAGGTGGATGTTGTATTGATATATTAGTTTTTACAATAGTGAGATTTCTTGTAGGTGAGGGTTGTGTAAGAAAATAATCGAGTGCGTGCTCAGTTTATTTCCGAATAAGTAGATAAGTTGTGATTTTATTATTGATGCATTGATAACGTCACTAAAATTGATTCGTACGAGTACGACTTTTCTAAAATAATAGAAAAAGAAATAATTGGTGGACAGAATTATAAGTCAATAATGGACTTGTGAATTAAATGTTGTTGAATATAATTTATTCATCTTTTAATTTAGGAATATCAAAATATTCTGTTTACAGAAGCCGGATTTGAAGCAGTTGTTGTTTGAAAATGAACAATAAATTAGTATAAAACATAAAAGTTAATGATTATTTCAGCAATTACGAAGACTTTAAACCAATAGATGAACAAAATTTATTGAGAACAATCTGTTACGTAGGAAGAAGCAGAATGAATTAAAAGTGCATACGTTGCATAAAAAATATGCGACGAGCGGGACGCGAACCGACGGACCCGAAATTTGTAGTCCCGCGCTCTACGACTGAGCTAACGTCGCGATGCTTGCTCGAGTGCATTGCGGGCGTCTAGTTCTTATCATGAAGAGGATGCGTCAGGGCTCGGATGACGTTCGAGCTGAGCCCGTGACAAAACATATATGTGAAATTTTATTTTTTTATTAATTAGTTTTTTCATAAGATAATACAATAATAATTAACATATGCATAATTTTATACATTTATATAAATTATTTTTTATAAATTATTTTATATCTAGATATATAGTTGTGTACATAAGTACGGAATGAAAATTCATAATTCTTTTACCAAATCCTCAATTGAATCTTTAACTGTAAAAGAAAATAAAATTTTTTTTAATATTTATTTACGAAAATAATTTTATTCGAAATAATGTTTACTCGCATACCATTATGAAAATACCATTTTTTGTTGATTTGATAGAAAAAATAATATCGTTGACACCTATAGAAGTGTTAACTAATTTAGTATTAAAGTAACCTCTTCAATCTAAAAATTACTAAAGGCTTCCAAAAACATCGACACCACAACATCCATTAAAAAATAAAACTAAAAATCAAACTCTAAAACAACACCACCCCACGACAAAACCCCACGCATCCTTTAACTTCCTACCACCCCACCCACCAATCCTTCCTTTAATGCATTCGCGCTCGCATATCTCGTCGCCAGCCACGCGCCTGCCTTCCTTTCCTTCGTCCCTGTCAACAATCGTAATTTCGACGCTGGCTCCACAGCACAGAGATAGACGAACGGACCGTCGTGTCGCTGCGGTTGCAGTCAGTCGCATTCCAGTCACGAATTCGCCCTGCCCTCGCGGATAGATGACCGTCGCGCGCTCGCTGGCTATCTAAATTCCATCGTGAGTCGGCGCGCTTATTGACTTCCGCGCCCCGGCGTTCGATGGGCTCGCTGCGGGACGGGGCCGAGGAGAGTGAGGTTGAAATTGAGTTAGAAAATCGAGGGAGTCGAGCGTCTTCGAGTGGGTATTTGTTTATTGGAGAGAGAGAGAGAGAGAGAGAGAGGGATGCAGGTTCGTTAGGAGGCAGCGGTTGGGTTGGGTTGCACGGAGAGGATTGTTTATAGAGAGCGATGTTTGGGAAAATTAATATGTATTGGTTTTATTTTGGAGACTGCGAGGTGATTTGTATATGGATGTCAAACGAAAATAAGCTTCCTATGATAAGTCAAATTTGATTATGTATATAGCTTATTAGAAAGCAAGAAATTGACACTCAGATAGTGAAACTAAACATCTTGTATTAATAAAATTTACGTCAACTTAATTTTTTCTAATTATATTTTTTTTTTTCAAAAGATTAAAAATATTGTACTTTTTGGTCGTTGAATGTCAATATGAAACTGTTGGAAATGTTAAAATTTTTACGGTGTTTCAATATTTGCATTTTAAAACTATACCTTTACAGAATTCCAAAAATTAAAAACCACATCTGAATTATGAGCTTTTCATATATGAGTATGCCTAGCGCATTTTGCATAAGTTCGTTTATTTCAAAAATGAAAATAATTTCTCCCGTGTACATTATACCAATCGCCAAAGCTGATTCCACACACAACCTCGTTCCCCACTACCGAATTAACTACGTCCGAACGAACCCACCCACCGGCCTCCCAAAAAGAACTTTTTGTAACTCACGCGACCCGGTCAAAAAGCGCGCAAACAAAATAAACCAAAATCAACGCCGCGCGTTGAAAATAAGTTTCCCCATCCCCTCCCTCGAAACGAAATATAAATAAAGTGTTAAATCAATATAAAAGCCTCGGAGCTGGCCGACCGCTCTATACGAATGGCTTTTCGCTTGGGCACACTGCAATTGCAGTTTTCAATCCGCGAATTAGAAAAAAGTTTTCAGTGGATTCGTCGCGGCGAGCGTGGCAAAAAAGACTCTAGCTCGCCGCAATCGAGAAATCAACGAAACGTAAGGGGGGGGGGGGGCAGGCTTCGATGAAAAAACTTTTCTCCCGACAGTCCGACCGATCGTGCGCCCGAACTGGAGTCCGAAAAACCGAGAGAAGGCAGAAAAAAAGTAGCCGAAAAAGTCGCTGCGGCGTTACACGACGTCGCCGTCATTAAAATAGACGGGGTTCGTGTTCCTTCGTTTTAGTTTCGGGCTACATCTGAGTTTTAATGTAAATAAATGCTGTGCTGCGTGCGTTGTCGAGCTTTGTTCAGAGGAAGTTCTATACAGACTTTTTGGAAAGATAGAAAAAGATAACGTCGAAATTTTTCCACGTGTTGTATGCGCATGTGCGTGTGTGTGTATGCATTTATTGTAAGAGGCAGGGAAAATCGTGTACGTACATTACAAGAATTAACGTTTTATAGCAACATTAAGCGCGCAGTCGGAATGGCTTTAGTATAGTGCTTCCCCAGCTACAATTCCACACTCGCTATATAGCACGTAAACACGCGTATAAGACGTAAAGTGTTTCGCGCTGAATTCCCGCTGTAAAATCCTTTGCTTTCCCTTTTGGGATCCGCCATCGTCCTGTTTATATTCTTAATCCCTTTACTGTTACCGTCATCGTAGGCTTGTACGTTCCAAGTTCATAACTTTATTATAACATTGTACACGTGCAGACCAATTTTGCTAGAGAACGTATTTCGCGTGTATACATTGTGAGTGTTTGACGTGACTTTAACAAAGAGGACTGAAAACAACTACGAAAGAAAAATCAGCTGCGAATATTGGAATTTCGATATATTATTATTGCTTCGAGTCAAATAGAAAATAAAAAACGTAACAAAAAAATGACAATTAAAATAATCACGTAATCCAAGATCCCGTATAAAAAAGAGCTATCATTCGCACTTCTCTTTCCACAACCCCCACACGCCTCGTTCTTTTCCGCATCCCGTCACGTGTCCTCTCGTGAACACGCACGCACACGCGTCCCTTTTTTCGCGCGCCAAACCCCCCTGGGGCGCGAAAATTACAGTTTTCCTGGAGTTTCGTCGTTAAGTACAGCCTGCACATCCGGGCGTTATAATGTCGGTGCGCGCCACGGCCTGCGAGAAACTTACGAGTCCGGTAATACGTTTTCCATTATGGTCGGACGGCTGAGGACGCGGACTCGGAATTTTCCGAGTGAGAACGCGCGAGAGGGAGGGAGTCTTGGGCACGCTGTGAGTTTTGTATAGAGATGGAGCGAGAGGTTTTACGAGAAGTGCACGTGGGTAGTTGTGTAGAGAGTTGAATTCAGCGTGGTTTTATAGTTTTAAGTTGAGGTGTTTGAGATGGGTCCTATAGGAAGCATTTGATATTTTGTAAATGTTTTATAATTAGAAGTGAGTCAGACAAAGAAGAGCCCTGGCCTAAATTTTACTCATGCATTTCGATTTATAGTAAACATAATACAATTGAACTTTACATTAGTTATATTATCTATACTGGCAACGACCCATAAAAATCATTATAATTTATGAATATTCGATTTAAATATATTTTGCAAAAGAAACGGGGTTAATACTGGCAAATGTTCGAACTAAATAATAATTTAAGTTATACTTACTTTTTTTATTCAGAAGTTCTCTGCTTACCTCTCGGTGTTTTGGAATGAATACGAATGATTAGTTATAAGGAGTGAATGGATACTTTTCAAATAAACACGCACAGAAGAAAAATTCATTTTTAAAATATTCACTTTTATTGACCAAAAAGTATTTTACACTTAGAAAAACAATCTTAGAAAAATTGGAAAAAATAATCGTAACATGAATTTACGAGGAAAGAATACGTAACTTATAATTATAAAATTTATAGTTTTAATCAATTATTACTGTTTGATTATATCATAAACTCTCCATATACCACCGCAAGGGCAACCTTTCACCCATCTCTGATCCCAAGCTCTTATTGCAGCTGTTCTTGTTGTATTTTGCATTTGCGATTTGGCACCACAACGTGTACATTGTTTTACAAACAGTGGTTCTTTGCCAAGATACAGACGTCTAATAGCATCTACAGTCTGAACAGTCTGCATACAACCCTCAACTGGATTTAATTCTGGTACAAAAGTTAAATCAGGTACACTTCCGTATTCCAACTGCAAGGGAAAACTTTGACAAAATAAAATAGGCGTAGCTACGGCTGTAATATTGTTTGTCTGATCGACTTGAGGGATCATAATTTGATTAGGTAACAAACAGCAGGCATCACTTAATTGATCATCAATTTGTTGCGCAACGGGATTTGATTGGACTAATTTAGATAAGAGTTGAAACAGTAATCCTATACCATCTATATTATCTGCACTTTTGATAAATACTGGCAAACAAGAAGGACGAAGCAAACCCCAAATTCGTATTATTACGAGAAGTTCACGCAGAATATTCAAAGCTCTATGATCTTTTAGAAGTTCGTAGCCACTTATTTTCATTTGCATTTTTTGTTCAGGTACCCGGACAAGCACATTTAAAACCAAATCTGACACCCACTGAATGAGTTGTTGTAACGATTGCAAGTTAATTGGTTCTACTGTAAATTCTTTTGGTTCTATATGGAATAAAGCTTGATCTACATCAGTAATGATGTTATCTGTAAGAACCGATGGCAAGCTTTCAGCAGGTACTTTATCGTGGAAACTATCAGATGGCCGTAACAAAGATTTAAAAGCTGCTGCAACTGAATGAACCAAAAATAATGAAGACAAATCTGCTGCTTTATTTTGTCCACGAAAAAGCATTTTATGAAGAGACATTTTAATGCACAAAAATTGCATATGATAACATTGTTGTATCTGCAGTGGTTGCCTATTAAAAGAAGAGTCGAAACGTTCACACAAAGTTTCAATCATTGGTGATCGAAGACACAGTAGTAAATCTAGCCAATCTAAACCACTTAGTAAACAGAATTCTAACAAAGTACATGCATAACCTAATGTCATAGGTGAGCCTTCCGGGCATAATTTATGTACATATAAGCTTCCATGACTATCAATACTTAAAAATATGCATCCCAACCATGACATATCTATACAAGAAATTATAGCAGATTTTCTTGCGTACTTCGTTAATGGCTCAATATAACGTATATTAGTATTCAATACTGGAACAGCAACTTCTTTCAAGTTATCATGACTTAAACAGCGTATTGAAAAATCTGATAAAGCTACTAAAATGTAACTAGTAGGTGTAATGATAGATAATTTTGTTGTTGTTACAGCTGTTACATTATAGTGGCATTGGTACAAAGCCCGATGTTGCCATACAACTGTTTGGAAAGAATGACTGATTTTTGATTGAAATAATTTATGTACAGGTTGAATTTTCTCGCTTAGTTCCCATACTTCAATAAATCCACTTCCACCATTATTAGCTGCAACAATTAATGAATCGGCTGTTTCTGACACAGCAAACTTTAGATGAGTTATAACTGCATTTGCTGTGTCAGGTTTGGGTGAACCATCTTGCAAAAAAAAACTCGGTAAAGCTTCTGAACTTATACAACATCTCTCATCTATCTTTCTAATGGATACGCGAAAACACCTGACTGGCAAGACAAAACTGCCACTGCTGACAGCAACTAAAAATTGACCATTTTTTGCATAACCAATATCAACTGCAGTAATATTTTGACGAGTTCTATCTATACTTTCCGTGGCAGAAGAAACAGGACTTCGTTTGTCGTGAGTAATTAATACTGTACCTAACATTCCTGTATGTGAAACTACAAAAACTCCTTCAGCAGCCCGACCACCAAATTGTTTAACTGACGGAGCATAAGGTAGGTGAGAAAATTTTTCATTATACTGCATGCTATCTTTTTTTTCTGCAACTAAGGAAGTTCGTTTGCCATTATGAAACCAAGAAACACCTAAGATATGCTCACCAGGAAAACAGTTAGAACCAATACAAATCCAATCATTCAGCATATAATCTTTCATTGTCCATAGTTGCACAAGCCCAGATGAATCAGCAATGACGAGTTTTTCTCCTGACAAATCCCATTTTAAAGCTGTAACATTTTCTTTGTTAGTTGAAATCTTGTACGCATGCCATGGCATATTCAAATCACAAACATAAACATGGCATGCCAAAGTGTTGTTGCTTGTGTCCTCTAATTCATTTGCTACAGTAAATGCTGCAATGTTACGACTGGATAAAGAGCACAAGGAATGTTTATCGTATGTGTTTTCTTGGTTTAACGATGATTTCGAAATTATGTTTCTGTTTACAGTGTACAACAAATCCATGGTTAGAAGGTTTTCAAGCCTGTTTGTTGTTTCATAAATGAGAAAACTGCTGCTCTCCTTCAACTCTGAGAAATAAAAATATATTTAATAAATTTTTGACTTGTGAAATATACTTTGATAGGGCGGGTGTATAGCTCTGCTTTGGTACTGTACTATATTCACTTATATTTCTAAATTAAAATTTAAAGTATAAAATTTTAACTTCTAAGAACTATAATTTTAAAATATATAGTATAAAAGTTTTAATTTTAGGAATTTTATTCGATTATTCGATTTAATTATATTTTGTAAAAGAAGTGGGTTTAATATTGGTAAACACCATAGATATAAGAGACATAGACTGCTCGTGTAGGTTAGCGAGAGTGGCACCTCTAACCGTGTTCGCGTACATGCGTTAGAGAGAGACAGCATACCTTCTATTACATATATCTTCTGTGCATCTGTCTCTCTCTCTCAACGGGTGCCACTCTCGCTAACCTACATCCGCAGTCTATCTCTCTTATGTCTATGGTAAACACTGAGAGAAAAGTAAGGCTAGAATTGCGGTGAATTCTTATGTGGTTTCAGCCTTGGACAGCCAAAGCGGATTCAACCGTATACTCCGGCAGTTTCTGCCGGAGTGTCCGGTAAAACAACAGAAAATAAGGTCACGTGACCTATGGTGCTCGTGCATGTCATTGTTTCCAAAGATAAAACTGCCTTGTTGCTAACGCAGATTCAATTTTAAACCATTTGCTTTAGAGCTAAAGCCAAAACTACCGGAGTCTCTGGTTAACCTCGCCTTACTTTTTCTCAGTGAAAGTTTTAACTAAACAATAATTTAAGTTACTTACTTTTTTTATTCAGAAGTTCTCTGCTTACACTCCGGTGTTTTTGAATGAAGCACGAATGATTGGTTATAAGAACACAAATTTCAAATAAACACGCACACGAGAAAAATTTCTTTTAAAAATATTCACCAAAAAGTATTTAACACTTATAAAAACAATCTTAGAAAAATTAGATTCAAAATTTTATGATGAAAAGTATGAATTTACGAAAAAGGAATACGGAAACAGAAATTTCAGCGACAAGCGATTCCA
Organism: Torymus flavipes; assembly: GCA_030522905.1. Lineage (NCBI taxonomy): Eukaryota > Metazoa > Arthropoda > Insecta > Hymenoptera > Torymidae > Torymus > Torymus flavipes. Next base: position 5,542 of record JAPYZO010000768.1, on the reverse strand, counting down.
CATGGATTGCTTAAACGGAGAAATGTGACTGTGACTGCGTGACTGATTTTTAGAGGTGCTCTCGGTAGTATACCTAGTCGTCGACGGAGGGGCGCAACCGCTTTCTCCTAAGCGTTGGGTCAGATTTGACCTGTGAGGAAAGCTATTAGCCGTAAATAATCTTAATCTAACCCTGACTGAAATTCGAATTCTAGGATTCGTTAATGAGATGTGAATATTCAGAAAACGAATAACTGATTTAATGAACAATAAATAACTAAAATTATTGTTTTAATGATAAATCTATGAAAAATAATCTTTTTTAATATAATAGATTTTCTAAAATAACGGTTTGTTTTTATGAATGGCGCTCAGCTGTTCGTCGCACGTCGAGCAGCGCAGCACTTAAAATTTTCTCGAAAGTTCATACATTTGCAACGCACCAAGCAATAAGCATGATGCATCGCATGGGATCTAACATCGAGAGGGCGCCACTTAGTTCTCTCTTGGTTAAAATGCAAGCGCAAAACCGCTATTTTTCTGATATATAGATATACTGTACCGTGCTCTACACGGCTGCGTGGGATCTCCAGCAGAGACGAGCGCGCACTCGAGCTGGTATGTCATTAGTTTCATAATTAAGTGCGCAAGACTTGTACTCGAAAATATATTTATTGATTTGTATCGATTCTTATCCAACAATTGTCATTGCATCATACTTGAAATTTTTCTTTTTGCATAAACGCAATCCATCGATGATACCTAAATGAGTATAGACATCGAAGATGTATAATCTTGTCTACGGGTAAACGTAATATTTCTGTACCAACTATACCAAATTCAATAATTGTATCTGAGCGTTAACATTGGATATCGACCTCTTTAAATAAATAATCTAGTGACGAGTTTTTGTTGTCTTTGTTGCCGCTTATTGCTTAACGAACGCTTGCTCCCACTGTGAAGGCAGTTAGTAAATACCACGAGTCACAACGTTTACAGCTCCGCAATTTATGTTTCGTAACTTTATACTTATGCAGTTTTAACTTTAGGATACTAAATTTATTATTTAAAAAAGTTCTTTATTCGTATTCTTTTTTTTTTTTTTTTTTTTAAATGAAGTGAATTAGGAAGAGTCTAGTATTATTATATGAATTCTGTGCATGACTTATCAATTTACGTCAAATTTTAGTATATTACAATAGCAAAAACATTTTGTTGAATTTTAAAAGGCATTATTGCTGACAAAGCATTTCTCAAATTAAGTTAATTTCTACACGTGTCTTCGGCCAATTGGCAACAGGAAAACGTGAAGCACAAACTCGTCATCGGCATCGCGTTGGCTTGCTAGACTCGTGCCAATCGTGACGAACGCGTTATATTAAAAAATAATTTTCAACGTGCCTGCCAGAATCACCCATTTGAAAAAACAATTTTTATTATTATTTATGTCATAAAAAATAACTGATAACTTCAAATTCAAGGTAAAGCTTTGTAAGGAAAAAAGATCGGTTGAGACATTTTTTTAGTACAGTTGTAAACAATTATTATAATAATTAACCAAAAATGTGTTTCTCCGTTATAGATGATACGCTAAGAATTTTTAAATTAAAAAAGTTTTATGTTTAATTATTATGTAAATTATAAAACTTCATATTTATACTTTGAGAAAATTTTGTTTACCATTTATAAAATGCTTTTTGAAATATTTTAAAACTATTGAAGAAATTTTAAAACAATAAACTTATTTTATAGTTTGCCAGCAATAATGCCTTTTTAAATCCAACAAAATGTTTTCGCTATTGTATTATAATAAAATTAACTCGCTACGCTCAGCTCAAAAGCTCGCACTCGCCGAGAATGATTCATTTTGCGTCCTTGGTACATAATGTACCACTTCTTTAACATAAGAAGTGATTTACATTTATCTGTTTCACTTTATCTGCTCACAAGCTCTTTCCTCATAGTTAATATATTTCACGCTCTATGAGTTTTTCTTAAAATTTAAAAACCTAAAACTAGCACACCGTTTTACTCCGTGAAGAGTAGCACGATTGACGATTCTTCGCAAAGAGTAGCACGTCTAGCTTTTTAGTCTATAGATGCTGGATACCGTCTTGTTTTTCTCTACGTATTTTGGCTCGCAGAATCCGAATCTGGAGGCATCTTTTTGATGAAAGTCGTACATTATTTTTTAAACAACAATTGATTTTTAGAGATATTGAAGGTTAAAATTTTTATAGGTTTTCTTCAAAATCGTAATTTTTCTAATTCTACCACAATTGTAAGGGTTGTCACCCGAGCGAAGCGAGACATCATGCAGATGGGCACAAAAAATTATCTACAAATTATGAAGTAGTTTATGTAATGTTATTCGGTAGAAGCAATGCTAGTTCAATAACCGTTGAATCCCAATATTTTTTTTTAACTTATAGGTGAGTACATACTCCTTCTAATCAAGAATTCTTCAACTCGCAATCAAACAAACCATATACGTACATAAATGTAACGAACGAACTTATCTTCTTTCAAAAAGAAATGCATCTCTCCAAATCTCATGTAAAGTACTTCCTTATCCAATAAAACCGATACTCCACCCTCCCGCCCCACATTTTTAATCCCATAACATTCTTATAACACCGAATCGATCGACCGAAACTCTCAATACAATCCATCCCAGAAAAATCCTCTCTCTTTCTCTCCCTCTCCGATTCTCAATTTCGAGATTTCCCGGGCTTTTTGAGAAACATGAATTCAGCAAGACAAAGAGACTTGCGCTCGCGCTAGAGCGGGGCCGTCATGCTGCTACTATATAGGTACTACTGCTACTACTACCACGAGCGGGTAAACTGCAGAGTCGGATCGGGGGGCTTAAAGCGGCTCGAGCGCTTCATCGGCAAGATGGAGGACGTCGATTACGCTCGCTCGCTCTTTCGAGACGGCCGATTGATCCATAAGAGAGATAAGGCGATTTCCCCGAGAAGTGGGTGCACGGGCAGGCAGAGCGAGAGAGAGAGAGAGAGAGAGAGAGGGAGAGGGAGAGAGAGGATGGAAGAAAGAGAGAGAAGGTGGAAAGAGAGATCGATAGTGGAAAGTCGGACTCAGGGTCAGTGGTGTGTAGGTATCCGCGTCGTTACTTTCTTTTTGTAGTTTAAATAGGTGGGCGGGGGGCTGGGGGAGGGGAAACGGGAAATAGGTTTGATTTGGCAAATGACGTCGTTGGGTATGCGGAAGTAAATTGGATTGTTGATTGCTTGTATTTAGATGCGATGTTGTTTTCTTTATTTGATAGAAATTTTTCCATATACTCGATGCACTTTCTGTTATTTTTGATTCCTCGTACTTTGTCAACGAAAAATATTTTGTTTTTAACTTAATTATTTTCTCTATTATAACGTGTATATAACTATATAGTTATAATTTCACAATTATAAGGTGTTTTTACAACAAGTCAAAAAATTACTATCACAAAGCTTCCTCTAGGAGGATGCAAAAAATGATCTGTATACTATTAACAGTTGACCAAACGCATTCTCAATTAAAATTTTCTACTAAAACTATGCCCTGAATCTTCAATCTAAAATGCCCTGCCTAACCTACCCTGCAATACTTACACCCAACCACCACTCGTTGCATTCATTTGCAGCTCAGTAGCTACACTCCAGCATTCGACATCCGCTTTTCGCCGTCCCATCGAAAGAGAGCCAAAGATCTCGCGGCATCCGATATTCTCGCGAAAATTTCTTTGGAGATTCTATCTCTCTTATCTCCCTCCCACTCATTCATGCCGGCTTTATGTGCTCGCGTTCGCTCTTTCATAGCGCGGAAACGCGCCGCATGTCATTCTTCTCTCCGAGAGCCTCGCAGTTCTCTCTTTCCACAGAGCGAGAGCGAAAGAGAGAGAGAGAGAGAGAGAGAGAGAGTCCGCGAGAGTCCGCGAAATCGAGCGTCGAGACTTTTATTCGCGGGTTAGATGAAACTGATGAGGCAGAGAAATCGACTGGAGGTCAGGGAAGCGTAAAATGTTTTTAAACGTACACACCATTAACATCTATAGATTTTATAGAGAAGAAAAGTAATGGTGGTGGTGTTTTTTAATTGTAGTAATAAGCAGAAATGGAAATGTATTGTATACGTTGAGAGAAAATATAGAACTTTCATTTTTTCTTTGTTAGTCCATGATTTTCACATTTAAAACTTCACTATGTTTTACACACTATTATTAAAAGATCTGAAAATGCTTTTATACTTATCGGATAATGTCATTATTTAGTATTAGTTGTGCCCCACAAAATACGTCTGAAATCATCTAAATATAATTTCGGGCAAATAAAGGATATTTTTTTATATTTTAGAGTTTATTTAATTATAACGAAGTATATTATTTTATGTCCGAGAAAATGGCCTTTCAAAATGTTTTTCGTATGAAAGACCGCTTTAATATGATACTATAAGTGATCAATCCCAATAACCCAATAATCCAATAACATTCAAAAGTTGAAAAATGTACATAACAGAAAAAGAAAATCACTTGCGTAAGGTATAAATACTGTTGACTATAAGAAAATGTTCATATAATTTCTTTAACATTTTTCATTTCATAATAAATTTTTGAATAATATTGGTTGTCAAAGTTACAGGTAAACGTTTAAGGAACAAGATAATGACTTAATTATTAAAAAAATAATTACATAAAAAACAGAAAAAAATTTGAAGAAATAATTATATGACATTTTCTTTGGTGAATGATATTTACACTTACATACGAATAATTTTTTTTTCTTCAATTTTTCTGTATTTTAAATCTCTTTACTCGTGAATGCTCTGATCACTTATATTATACTGTCAAAGCGGACTTATGCACGAAAAACATTTTGAATTGCGATTTTTCAGGTCATGAACTACCTTAAACGATTCCGTCTTATTAAGAGATCAGTTAAAACTCAATTAATAATACGACTTCCTCCTTTACAACAAAAATATATCAATAAGTATAAAAGTATGTTAAATATTTCTCTGAGCGATGATTAAATTTTTAAATCAACGAATCAATTAAACAAAGTATACCTATTTTATATCTTTAAAAAAAAGGTATAAGATGAAATTTATTATACGGAGAGGTACTGCTCAACTAAACTTAATTGATGAAATCTTCTTGAAAATTTTATGATTAATTCTGAAAAGCTGCTTAAAAGTATTAATATTGCTGCATCGGCGAAGTTTAAATCAATATATATGCAATGCCAAATGATCGCTCGGGATTTCTTGGAAACACGATTGTGCGCTTATTATAGGATCTGCATTGTAACTCAATTCGCGCGAATATTGGATTTCATCGGTATAGGAATTTATCTGTCATTCATAAAAAGTACCTTTAAATTGTATTCAATTATTACATCAATATTCTTAGGTAAATTATCTTTGTTACTGTTTGGAAAAACTTTCTATTTTCATTAATAATGAGAAGTTAGTCCAAACCATAATGATTGATAAAAAAAATTTAATATTGAATATTAAAGCTTTTCGAACCCACTGTTACTTATTAGCAATGTACAAAAATTACCAT